>BDMV01000005.1:36002707-36211519 GCA_008326285.1 Oryza officinalis
AGATCACACGATCTTGCTCTGACGGGACTCGTAAGCTTGGGGGAAACCCTCGGCTGCTGCTCGGGCCCCTCCAAAACGGGGCCGATTTCTCTGCAAAATCACGCAGGAATGAAACGTCCTCTCTGTCCCGGAAGGGGAATCTTGTGCTCGATCGATCGTCTCTGATGATGATCTGATCATCTCCTCACGAGTGTACGCTACCCTGTTTAATCTACTCGTCTCGCTGATCGTCAGACACAATCATGCGTTGATTCGTTGCGCAGTTTAGCTTTTACAGAGTTGCCTACCTGGTGAAGGTTCTCGCATGATTGCCGAGAATATTCTTTGCTTGGACACGCAAGAATGGATAGCTAATTGGCAATTGTGAATTTCTGACCCAACATTTGTAGATACAGGTTTTCGATTATCTTTATGAAGATCGACATGGTTGAGAGAGGAAGCAACACTGTCCCAGCTCCCCAGAACTCCAAAACTTTTGGTGAATTACAGCTGAAGCTCATGAGATGCAATCACCAACGTTGAGTGTACGTCTGAAAACTTCATTAGCCGATCACGTATAACTTTGAGCTTGCATTTGATCATTGGCTTCGATGGAAGGATCGTGCGTTGCTGTCTCCGATCCATTAATTTCTTTATGGCAATCTGGACGGCGCATGATGTGTACAGGGGAGTTGGAATACTCCCATCTGCATGAATGGTCCTGAGCGAGTGTGTACGTACTCCTCATCCGGGTGATGGATCATATCACTGGCCTGCATGAACCGTTGCAGATAGTAGTAGTAGTAGTAGTAGTAGTAGTAGTAGTAGTAGTAGTAGTAGTAGTAGTAGTAGTGTGCTAGCTAGCTGGAACAGAGCACGCCGCGTCACCGATCGCCCAAAAGCTGTGGAATAATCGGAAGCCCTAGCTTTCTTCTTTGCGTTATCCACCTCAGATCTTTGCGCATCATGATGAAAGGCACGTTCATGTGAGATCCTTTTGGGCTGTGTTTCCGGTGTTGTTTTTCTCAAGCTTTTGCTTTCAGCAAATCGGCATCACTGGTGTTATCCGGTAACATGGGTTCGTTAAGATGTCCAACTAGCTCGACGTATATGTGCTCTTCTGTTGTGCGAGAAGCTTGTATTTGAGTTCGGGACCAATAGAAATATTGGAAAATAGAAAAAGAATGAGCATGCAAGATGCTTTTTGCAGAAACAATAGCGTTTCAGGAACCGTAGTCCTTTCCAAAAGTATGGAAGGGCTTCTACTTGATGCATCTCAAGATTATCTAGGCCTAAGCCTGAAAAAAAATCGCAATACATAGCCGTATTAGTTTTTTTTATTTACTCTATCATACTTGCCCAAAAAAAGCTATATTATATAAGGCTCCTGTAGCCTTTGGCTACCTAGATAATGAACATAAGCACATTCACACACCGACACTCCGACAGCTTGTCTAGTGCCCATCCCATAGTTTGAGAAAATGATATAAAAATGGCACACTTTATTCATGAAAACGAAAATGAAAAACGGCGCACTTTATAAAAATGGCACATTATTCTTTACATGACAGTATGTAATATTAGACTACTTTGTTTATCCCGTTAAAAGAGATAGACAAAGTAGTTCAATGCGGAAATACATGCAATGTTCCTTATTGTACAACGAAAATGAAAAATGGCGCACTTTATAAAAATGGCGCATTATTCTTTACATGACAGGATGTAATATTAAACTACTTTGTTTATTCCGTTAAAAGAGATAGACAAAGTAATTTAATGCGGAAATATATGCAATGTTCCTTACTGTACATGAGTTGCCAACCATTCCAGCCCAAACTTTTAAGTTAGACGGGCCGCTCCAAATACACAATGGTCACTGGACTGGTCATACCAATCCGATCATTACAGCCCAGCTAGGGCATACAGTAAAATCAAAGAATAAGTCCACTTGATATCCCTCGCCTTTCCGTCGAGTTTAATTATATCCTAAACCTCAATACCGGAAATCTTATCCTCAAACTTACAAAGCTGGGTTAAGTTAGGTCCTACAACAGTATGGATAGGTGGTTTCGCTTACATGGTATCCTAATAAGCAAGAATAAAATAAAAAACATGTGGGGCCCATATGTAAGTGGCCACCTCTACTTTCCCTCTCATCTCTTTTCTTCCCCTCATCTCCTCCTTTTCCCTAGGAGCTCCCCGGTGGGAGGACGGCGATGAGTGCTCTCCGACAAAGACCTTCTTGGGGAGATCCTACTCTGTCTTGAATCACATGACCACCTCATCGGCACTACCCTCGTCTTATGGAGATCCTACTCTGCGGCACGATGCGCCTAGTCGACGACGGCTCCTGCGTGCTGCAGCTCACCCACTTCGACCTCTTCTACGCGTTCTGGGCCGCGCGGGGGAGCTTCCTCGCCGACCTCGCCACGGGGTGCCCCTTCTCGCCACACCTACTCAACTCCACGTTTCGCAATGCCACCTTCCTGCTCCCGCTCGCTCTCGCCCCCTTCTTGTGCTCTTCGACCCCGACATGCTTTGACCTCGGGCACGTCTTCCTCGCGCTCTTCGATGGTGGGCTGGACCCCTCTGGCGAGCTCCTAGGAAGAAGAGGAGATGAGAGGAAGAAAAGAGAGGAGAGGGGAAGTAGAGGTGGCCACTTTCATATGGGTCCAACATGTTTTTATTTTATTCTTGCTGACTAGGATGCCACGTCAATGAAACCACGTGGTTAAATCGGAACAAGTACCCTGAGCGTGGGATTCAGGGTTTGTGCAGTGACCAACTGAGCACATGAACTTTGGTTACTATTTAAACATGTGAAGTGTCCCTGTAGTTTCAAACCGCGGTTTAACCGGCAGTTCATTGGTCAGACCGGCGGACTGATGAACCAATAGCCTAACCGGTTCAACCTCCGGTCCGGTTTTTTCTACTATGATCCATACTGACATGGGATTTAATTTAACTCGGTTTTGCAAGTTGGAGGATGAAGATTTTCTGTATTGTGGTTCAGGGATACGATTTAAACTCGACGGATGATAAGGGGGGAAACGTGGACTTATTCCTAAAATCAACCAGCCCACAAGGCTCCCCTGCGTGGGTGAAACAAGGCAGTTGATAGCAGATGTTGGGCCGTATTCAACAGTTCTCGCAGCTCAGAGAATGTCTCCGTCGTTCCTCAACTTCCTACTCACATTGTTTGGTCGTCCGCCTCTCCCCAATCTTTCATACGCTGCCTAAACCAGAGTCGACTAGTGGTCCACTGCCGTCAGCCGGCTAAAGTTCGGCACTTCCGCACAGCATATTCCAGAAGTTTTTGACCTCGCCAGCTGTCCGTTGATCTGTCCAGACAACATCTTATCTCCCCTGGCAGCCACATGACGTCCCAGAAACAGTTCACGTCAATTCAGGTCGCTGGTAACAACCAGTGCTCGGCTCGCTCCATCCCTCCTCCGTCTTCCACGGCGCGAGACTCTCTACCGCTTCAGACTTCTCATCAAGAATTGATGCGTGTGTCCAAACCTGTATGCTTCGCCATAACACACGACAATTGACAAGCGAAACGCCACGGGAAATATCCAAAACTCCACTTGCCCTCGCTTGCACGTCACCCGTAAAACGCACGCACCGAGCATCGTCATTCCCAGCTTCTACCCAACCCGATCGCCTCGACCCCTACATATACACGCACACTCCAGCTCTCGCGTCGTGCATCTGCTAGTGTGATCAGTGTGGGCACACGTCGCACAGGAGGAATTTGAGGAGATGGTGTCTGCGGCGAGGAGCGGGTGGTGGCCGGCGGCGGCCGTTCTGGTGGTGGTGCTGGTGCTGTCCTCGCCGCCGGGGACTAGCACGGTGGTGGTGGCGAGGGCGGCGCTGTCGTGCTCGACGGTGTACAACACGCTGCTGCCGTGCCTGCCGTACGTGCAGTCGGGAGGGGCGGTGCCGGCGGCGTGCTGCGGTGGGATCCGGAGCGTCGTGGCGGCGGCGCGCACCACGGCCGACCGCCGCGCCGCCTGCACCTGCCTCAAGAACGTCGCCGCCGGCGCCGCAGGCGGGCCCTACATCAGCCGCGCCGCCGGGCTGCCCGGCAGGTGCGGCGTCTCGGTGCCCTTCAAGATCAGCCCCAACGTCAACTGCAACGCGTACGTGAAAACAAACCAAATAAAAAAAATAATCAAATTAACCTAGGAGTACTTTCTTTCTGCGTTTTAGCGTGAAATTTCTCGGTGTTTTGGGACTTTTTTGACGTGTCGGTTCTTGTGCAGGGTAAACTGAGGTAGCAGCACTCTCGGGCCGCATGCGTGTGGGCTCAGGGGGGCCATGGCCCGTGGGCCGTGAATGAATAATCAACGTGCTTGTATGTACCGTGTGTACTCGGCAGTTTACAAGTGTGCTTGTCCGATCAATCACCAAATTAAAGGACTTTTATGACTTTGTGCAATTGTGCGTCGTGCTAAAGCTAGTAGTACCACTCAACTCTGCAGTTCCGCTACTTTTGTAGCTAGCGCATAAGGCACGTGGCGCGCTGCAGTGACCTTGACAATGACATGATCACGTTGTATGTTCTGAATCTTCTCATCTTCGATGCCTTAGCGTCAGGAAATGACGCAGAAACGAAGGAAATAATGGGCAAAGCAGACGGCACAGGATCGAACGGAGCACTGCTGCTATCCTCCTTAGCGCACACGCACTACAAAAAAGAGCAGAAGCTCGGCCGCAAAACACAAACTCTCCAAAAGAGCATTTCAGGAGCCCTGTCGGCGTCAGCAGCTAACGCAACGCTGTTCGTTGCAATTGGAGTAGATTGCAGGGACACCGACACGTTGTTTAATGTTTTGCACTTCTTTCTCGTGAATGGCCATGCGCTTTTGCTGTTCTGCGCAGTTGCGGCTCACGGCCGTCGAAGTGACGACGGATCAACCAAACCGCGGTGATCCAGACGAACTCCGGCACGACGGACGGTCGCCATCAGAACCGAGCACGCACCAAAAGCTCGTCTAAGTTCGGGGTTAAGCTAGCTATAGTTGATGCTGGCTTTGCCTAGAAAGCAAACAAAAAACCAAAAAAAAAGTCGCATGGGCACTAGCGCCATGGCGCGCGTCCCTATCCA
Organism: Oryza officinalis; assembly: GCA_008326285.1. NCBI lineage: Eukaryota > Viridiplantae > Streptophyta > Magnoliopsida > Poales > Poaceae > Oryza > Oryza officinalis. The sequence continues at coordinate 36,007,800 of BDMV01000005.1, forward strand.
TGTAACAACTTCGCGCCATGCGCAAGGGCGCAATGCAACTTGGGTGATGAGATGCCCTTTTACAAGTACGCTCGCGCCCCGCGGCATCGATCGCGAAAGATGCGCGTCGCGATCGCTCGCTCGCCACGCGCGGCTGCCTCTCGTATATATCTGGCATGGCCGCGCGCTCCAGGGGCTACCTCTATCTACCTGGAGTTAGTGTAGGTGAGAGGTTGGGTCGGATCGGGTCGGGGTCATGGCGAGTGGTCATCATGATTCGGGTGGTGTTGCGGCGCCGGCGGCGAGCGTGTTCGAGGCGGCGCGGCCGGCGTTGAAGAGCGGTGCTGGCGGTGGGGGCGCGCCGCCGCCGGGGAGGGCGGACGCCAGCTTCGACACCAACATGGTGATCATCCTGGTGGCGCTCTTCTTCGCGCTGCTGTTCGCCATCGGGCTCAACTCGCTGGCGCGGTGCGCGCTCCGGTGCGGGGGACGGGGCGCGCATGCCGGCGGCGGCGGCGCAGGAGGCGGAGGAGGAGGAGGAGCGGAGGCCGGGGTGGCGTGCGGCGGCGGCATCAAGAAGCGCGCGCTGAGGAGCATCCCGGTGGAGGTGTACTGTGGCGGGGAGGAGGCGGCGGAGACCGACGTGTGCGCCATCTGCCTCGGCGAGTTCGCGGACGGCGAGAAGGTGCGCGTGCTGCCGCGGTGCGGGCACGGGTTCCACGTCCGGTGCGTCGACGCCTGGCTGGTCTCGCACGGCTCCTGCCCGACGTGCCGCCGACAGGTGATCGGCGGCGGGAGCACGCCGCCAGACAGCGACACCATCGCCGTGGTCGTAGCATGATGTGAGACAAAGATATAGTGCTCCAGTAGTCTTCGTAGCTAGCTGGGCTCCTGGCCTCTTGGCGCCAATCCCTTCTAAAATATCTCGCTGATCTGATCTCCGGATATTTTCCGGCGACGGCTAGTGACTAGTGACTCATCAGCTTCTTGTGGCGAATGTATTGACGGGTGCCCAATTGGCCAATTTGGTCACTGTATATACACGTTCGACATCGCCGTCGAAATACTGTACCACTAACATTTCTACGATACTGTGAGAAACACTGTTGCATTTGCGTACTCGCGTGTGCAACTCGATCCGTGGCCACGCCGGGTGTCCGTCGCCGTCGTCGTCGCTCGGCGGGGGAATTTTCGCCGGAGTTGGGGAAGATCTGTGCTGGGCGCGAGCCAACCGACGGAACAGCTACGCGCGCGGGGCCAAGGCCAACGGCATGCCTTAATCCACACGCGACGCCGATCGCGTTGCGGCAACCGTCGAGATTACGCCGTGTCGCCAACCCTGGTCTCGATTGCCACGGCTACCTGCTCGCCTAGTCGAAGTCGAAGTCGAACCGCTCCAGTTCATCCTGTCATGTTCATGTCTGCCTTTTGCCAGTGGAACATAGTAACATAAATATCTGTATATCACCGTCAAATTATCCAGCCATCACATATACGTAGAAAGCGTCGTGCCGGATTAACGAACGGCTCGATCTTGATCAAGCCCCCGGTTAAACAAGATGCAGTCACGTGCACCGTACGACGCAAAGCCCAGAGAACAAAAAGGAACAGCCAGGATCAATCAGCCTCGCCACCGTTTTGTCTTTTGCTTTTTTTTTTTGCATTGCATGCCTGCATGGCATGGATGGATGAAGAACGACGCAGCAGTAGCACTTTAGTAGGAGTACTTTACAATTGCCGGCTTTATACAGGAAAAGAATTAACGGAGGCTAACAGAGGTAGTCCATGAGCTGCACCCGCGGCACCGTGGCCGGCGGGCCTCGCGGCGCGGCGGCGGCGGCGCGCTCCATCCGCCGGCGCTGCTCCCACGCGCTCCTGAGCCAGCAAAGCACCGGCTTCACCGCCTCGAGCCACCGGAACACCGCCTCGACGATGTGGAGCCGGCAGGATCTCCACGGCGCCGTGCAGCCCTCTCCCTCGGCTCCACGCGGCGGCGGCGCGACGGGTACGACGACGGGGAACCTTGCCGGGCTCGGCTCGGAGTAGCACCGACGCAGGATGGCGCGGTTGAGCTGCGCCTCGAACGCCATCCGCTCGTACTCGTCCAGCAGCGCGCTGTGCCGCCCGCCGCAGCCGTCGCTCACGTCGAGGCTGTACCGCGCCACCACGCCGCCGCCGCCTCCGCCGACTTCGTCTTCCTCCCTTGCTCTCTCCATGTACAGTAGCCGTTGCCAACTGCGAGTACACGCGTACCATACCACCACATCGTAAGTGGTATTTAGGCACGGCCAGCATGGTGGTCCTCCTTTGCTGCCGCGGCTACACCATTTTTTTTGGGCGAAAGCTTGTTCGAGCTTGACGTCGCAAAGACGGCAAGGATCGGTACTACCGGATGAGCTTGTTTCGTACGGATTCTCATGAACGAAGCCCGCGTACATGCATGGCCGTAGCCGTAGATTCCGATGAAAATGAGACGGCGATCTTATCTCATCTTGGCAATTTTGGTTAACCAGTAGCATAGTGGATAGTGGATAGAGAGGTGGGTGCCAAATTGATGGATGATTCACTGAGCTCGAATGTTCGATGTTGTAAATATTCAGTGAGGGACATATACGCAAGGAACCAACAAAAAACTTGCACCATAACTGTCATGTACGAGATTCCACCTCTGTCGCTTTTATTCCCTTGGAGAGAAAATTCCATGCGCTTTACTCTTTAGCAAAGGCATAATGTAAAGTTGCACACTGCAGCTGCATTCTGCAAGCAACCTGCTGAATTTTGAGCTGAGCACAACTTTTTATCCCCTACCACTTGCTATACTTGCTACAGCATTCACCGTCTACTTTTTTCTAAAAAAAAATCACCGAGTTAACCTTAAAACAGTGCAACGATTTCATAAGAACATAGGGGCGATAACAGTGCGGACTGGATTTCAGTTGTCAACTAGCCCCAAGCATTCCTAGAAGAATACATGCTCTACATTGCAGACTATTTTTAATAGATTACTAATATCTCCCCTCTTATTTTTCATCTCCTCTGTCTCTCCTCTCTGCCTTTTCCCATCGGCGGAGGAAGCCGAGGCGTTGGGTGGAGCGACGGTAGGGCGGCCCAAGTGACGATGCCATCCTTGAGCAGCAAGTGTTGAGTGGAGCAGTGGCAACACTGCCACCTCTCCTTGTCAAGGCCGGAAGACGTGGACGATGGCGCCGCCAAGCTCGCTAGATCTAGCCCAGGGCTCGTCGGATCTAGCCTCGAGCAATGGAGGTAGCTCGTCAGGGCGCGGCGCAAGGATGGCAACAGCTCGACACCGGCGCCACCTCACCCCTCCCTCCTCTTGCCGGTGCTTCCCTCTACCCACTTGCCTCCAACTCCAGCCGCCGCTACCTGTCCGCTCTTCGAGACGATGAAGCCTTCCTACTCTCTGGCTCTATCACCGTCCCCCTCCTCGTTGCCGGGACGACGCGAGTGGGGTAGATCGGGTCGCCCCTTCCAGAACTAGTGCAGATCGAGGTGGCAGCGGTTGATATGGAGCTTAGCGGCGTGGACATGGAGCTCGGTGACGACAGACTTGGCGCTTAGTGGCGGTGGACATGGAGCTCGACGATGATGGCCTCGTCGTCCATGGCACTTCACCAGCTTCTTCTTCCTCTCTCTCTCCTAGTTTCTGCTTCCTCTCCTGCTTTCTCTGACAGTGCCACTTGCTGCTTGTAGGGAGATGCGTTTTTTTGTAGGGATGCGTCAATTGCCTATATGGAGGGGAATCTCCTAGGTGGCATTTGAGGCTCAATGCCACTTAGGTGCATTGTAAATGGACTAACAAGTTGTGAACATAAAGTTTACATGAGATGGAGAGGTTGAGAGAAAAGTGATTTCTGGATCGAGACCACAATTCTATCTTGAGCTTTGAATCTATGAGACCAGAGGTGGTTCCCTCGTGAAAATCATGAGTCACAGAGACGAGAACTATGAAAAGAAAATAAAAATCAAGAAAAACACGAGTTGTCTTTTGTCATTCTTTGCTCTCTTTTCACTCAATGACTCATTAGAATTTTCTGAAAAAAAATCTATATGTCTACCCATAGCGCCTTGGGGCCTAGTTGCCAAATGGTATAAGATTTAGTGGACCAGAACTTGTGATTATGAATCAAATCCTTCAGTATGAAAGTATGAAAAAGATGCTTTTGTTCTTCTTTGCAGGTGCAAAGAGTCTTGCCAGCTATGGCCCGTATAAGTTTATAATACTAAAATATGACACATCCCATATTAGCTTGGTTTATTTTAGAACATAAAAAATACGATATACACTATGTAACACCCTTCCCTCCAGAATCACGCAACCCAGCCCAATCTATGGACACGCCCACTTACACATCTCACCCCACTTACACTTTTGTTTTCGCTTAGTGTAAAAGGGTTCAACTCACCCACATAGCTAGCTTGGTTTATTTTAGAACATAAAAAATACGATATACATTATGTAACACCTCGTCTTTCAGAACCGTACAGCCCAGCCCAATCGATGGATGGACCCACTTACACATATCACTTCACTTATACTTTCGTCCTCGTTTTGTGCAAAAGGATTCAACTCACCCACATAGGCAAATGCTCCGCACACCAACCTGTATGCGCAACCGTGAGGATCGACTCTGATACCATTTGTCACAACCCCGTCCTCCAGAACGCAGCCTAGCCCAATCGACGGACGGGCCAACTTACACATACTACCTCACTTACACTTTAATTCTTGCTTCGTATAAAAGGATTAACTCGGGAGTAATATGGTTGAAGGAATGATGCCTTATAAGTTGATTCCACCATTGGAAAACTAGCAAGGTGATACTAAACATGTGTACACAACTCTTATGAATCACACCGACCAAATCCCAATTAAGCCGGGATATCACACATTACATGCTTGACCTCTTTCTAGAAGAAGTTAATTGTAACAAGATCCGCACAGAGTCTAGAGGAGGAGTACTAAACATTTTAGACGTCCGGATCGGAGTTGGACGGATTGAATTCAACTGTCACCCTGGTCCACCAAAATTGCCGTATCTCGCAAGTACGTACAGGAGTTTGAACGAAATTTCACCAAACCACCAAACCGAGACCAAATCACCAAGAACGCTCAAGTCCAACACTCCAACTGCGAGCCTCCTCGTCTCGTCCTCGTCGTCGCACGGCGGTGCATCCATCCCTCCTCGCTCGCATCGAAGCGATAGAACCCTCGCAAAAATCTAGACCCCGAGGCGCGGAAACTGCGCCGATCGGATCGCCTTCCCCCTCTCCAGATCCCGATCCACCAGGGAGCGTCGGATCTCTCCCCGGAGTCCGGCCCGGAGCGCGCGCCTTTCGCGGGCAGATGCGATCCACGCCTCGCCCCCGCCGCCGGAGCCGACGACGAGTCGGCTGACGCCGCCGCCGCCCTTCTCTGCTTCCGCTTCTGCCCCGCGCGCCGCCGGTTCGATGGGCTCCCGCAGGTTCGCCGCGGTTGTCGTGCTCCTCCTTGCTTTGGCCCTGATTCCGGGCCCCGCGGCGGCGGCTAGGGCCTTGCAGGGCCAGAAGGCCAGCCCCAGCGAGGTGAGGATTCGATTTCGAGGTCTTCCAGTTTGTTGGTTTAGATTACTTAGCGCAATGGATTGGCATAGGCCATAGGATTCCTGCGAGAGGAGGACGAGCTCACTTAGTTGTTGGTTGTTTGGATCTCTTCAGGCAGCTCCTCCACCTACCGTCGCTGCAGGTGGATCACACAAAGAATCGGCGAAATCGTCAAATGGCCAGAATCCTGAGACCAAGGAGGCGCACCACCAAACTCCACCGCCGGAAAACCCACAAAAGGATCAAACGCCACCGCCGGAAAATCCACAAAAGGATCAAACGCCACCGCCGCCTGGTGTGTCGGAGAGCAAGGGGCAGAATGGGGATACCGGTAAGAATTCTGGACACCCGGTGCCATCGACGGATGTGCATAAGACGGGTCCTCCGCCTGAAGGTCCCAGACCAACTGGTGGGACGGAGCGAGGAGGAGGAGGAGGAAGTGGCGGGAAGAAGAAGCCGGGAGAAGAAATTAAAAAGGTGTTGAGTTGTGAGGATGCAGTGGAGAAATGTTCTGTTCCAGGAGAAATTACCGCTTGCCTTCAGGTTTCTCCGGATGGTAAAGCCACTAATTACCTTGGAAACTTCACTATGTTCAATTAATTAAGTTAGTGTCTGCTAAAATTTTTCAGGGTAGAGATATTTTATCAACTGTGTGCTGAGTAAAAAAAGTGTTCTTCTGAATTAGTAGTACATTTTTTAAGTCCATTTGAGCCATGCTTGCATAGTTGCATTCAATTCAGCGATGAATATTATTGCAAGGAGCCAAGGACAAAAATAATGGGATTCACTTCATGTGTCTTGCTTGCAGTGCTTAAACTAGCCTATCGTGTAGAGCATTGTGTGATGAATATTATTGATGATGTACTCAGTGACGTCAACTTTATAAGAACTTTACTTCTGTGCAGTGTTGAATTAATTGCAATTGAAAACTGCAGGAGGTAATGTGAACATGAATAGATGGCGAGATCTATACAAGACGGAATGTATCTGATGGAACAATAGGAAATAAGTTGTACGCCTGCCTATACATTATGAAAGACCCTAGGACTCATATTGCATCACTTGGACTAATGTGATGTGAATGGAACAAAGTAGAAATTTGTTTTGATGTTTGACATAAATGTACCTCACATTATTGTCATAGCTAAAATCAGTCAAGGATGTCCCAAATGAAGAACCTGTGAGATGTCATAATATGGTTTTCAGGCCTAGAGATCCGTAAGCTTATACTTGGTTCGTTAAAAGTCTTTGGAGGTATGCCGGTTTCAAATACAAGAACCTTTCTGCAAAGAACTGAATGTGAGCATAGATCAATAAAATTGGCTATCTACAGTACCATAACTTATATTTTGGTTTACCACCGAAGTGTATTGTTTTGTTACAATTTAGAAATATTAGTTGGTGTATGCTGGTTGGTATTGCTTTCCTTGGTAATATTTAAGGTCAAAATTGGACACGAGGAATAGCAATAAGGGGAGATGGTATGATGTTGTTGAAGAGATACAGTTTTGTTTCCTCAGAAAGAACCAAGTAAATACTGCAAATTGAAGGACTCCTTTGGCATGTTGAAAATTTTTCCCAATTCCTGCAGGAATCGAAATGATTCCTGTGCAAATAATTGCTTGTAAAAAATGAGGCCTCAAGGGACATTGACAAGCCTAGGATCAAAGTGTATATGTATTATGTAATTAAAAGAATTTCAATTTCTGGGTGCTGTATAGATATTTTTCGATGAATAATTGCTTGTGTTCTTGTAGGATTTGTTTCAGGGTAGACAGGGATAGAGGATGTAAATCTTAATATAAATATCTACTCTATGCATGAACTTCACCTTTATCAATCTAAAAAGGCTTTGTGTTTATTTTCACAGGTTCAATTGGGCCATTTGTTATAGTCCAGAATGAAGCGCAGAATGATGTTAAGGTCGATGTCGTTATTGATGGTAAATTGCTGCCATTACAGCTGGCCAAGGGCAAATCTGGACAGGTATGCAAGTTAGTTTGTTGTAACATTTCCATCAAGTTTCCTTGAATATGCTGGTAGTACATCCTCAAACTTGAAATAGAAGGTGATAGTTACCTGAGTCCTGGCGCGCCATATATTTTTTTGGTTGATTTCACTTTAGGGCATTACATATATTTGGTTCTAGGTTATCAGACGTGCTCATTGAGTTTTCAGAAACAAAATATGTGTTTGCGGATTGAATTAGGCGATTAGCTAGATTATCTGTGCAGACTAGTCTCCGGACTCCAAGCTGCATAATTGGCTATTGGTTGCAACTGTTTTCCCAGAAAAGAGTGGAGGACCATCCTCTTATTAATATGAAGAGGGATTACAGTAATGTTATGACTGTTTACATTCATTCTAAGGCTTCGTTCGTTAGAGCTTATTGACTCAGCTTACTGATGGCATGTGAAACGAGAAAGATTATTACTGCAAGATTAATTAAGCATTAGCAATTATAAATTTGAAAAATGGATTTATTTCATTTTTGAAAGAAACTTCTATAAGAAAGTTTTTGCAAAAAATGCACTGTTTAACAGTTTGTGTTTTTGCAAAAAATACACTGTTTAGCAGTTTGAGAAGCTCATGGAAAACAGGGAACTAGCTCAGCCCATAAGTGACATGAGTAAGAAACTAGGAATAAAAGCATAAAGATGTCTATGAATGCTTGAATATTTTGATACTTGTCCTCCATAATAGACCAGAATGCCTATGTCCTGGAGCATGACAATATTTTTGGCATTCCTTATGAATATTTAGATGCAAATGAATGCTCATCTTATTTTTCTACGTCTACAGCATCAGTCTTCAGTCCCAAGCAAGTTGGGGTAGGCTAGAGATGCTTATCTTATTATAATATTATAAAATACTAAAATTCAAGTTTAACTTAAATTCATTTCATTATTTTTGTAACCTTTTTCCCGTGCAATTTTGATATGTTAAGATCCTGTTCTTGATTTGTATGATCTTGTTAAAATCGATTGCTCCATTTGTATTACCAGGTAAACATAACCTATAGCAATCCAAATGGTGGAGAAATTACAGTAAAGTCTGGGAAGGGGCAGTGTTCCGTACACACCCAGCCAACAGTTTCTGATTGGCAACAACAATTTCAGCAGTTTGCAGCTTATGCAACACGCACGAATCCCATCTATGGAGCCTCCTTCCTTGTTTTCACTGTTGTCTTGGTGGGAGTGGTCTGTGCTTGTTGCAAGTTTGCAAGAAAGCGTGCTAGTGGTGTCCCATATCAGCAACTTGAGATGGGAGCCCAAGCCCCCAACTCATCAGGCATGGAAAACACTACGAGCACTGTAGATGGTTGGGAAGATGGCTGGGATGATGACTGGGATGATGAAGAAGCTCCAGCAAAACCTTCAGATAAGAAGCCATCTGGAAGTATCTCTGCAAATGGCCTTTCTTTGAGACCTCAGACCAATAGCAAAGATGGTTGGGATGTAGATTGGGATGACTAAGCTGCATAGAATGTTGAGAAATATCCTTTCTTGTGAAATGAGAGACATGTGATCTGGACAAGCTGCAGAAAAGACACGGACAAACTGATAGCATCTGTGATGGACAAGGTCACTCGCATTCTGGAAGATAGGTTTGTCTGTCTTCATACGGTTTGTACCATATTGTCCACTACTACTTTTTGTTTCTAGGCTGATACACAAACTGTTAGTGGGTACAAATTGTAATTTCGGTAGTAACACAACAGCACGGTTTCTTAGTTACATGACCAAAACACGAACTGTATTTTTTTTGACAGAGGTAACTATCATTGTTTTTCTTTCGTAAAAAAAAATCATATTGAAAAACTCTTGCATTAGTATGCTACTGTCACTTCGCTTGTCTTTAGAGCTGTGCAGAAGCAGTGGGGCATTGCTCTCGCCCTTTCCAGCACTAGCATTCTTCACCGTTTTTCGCTTTGTCCTTTTCTTTTGCTCTGTACCATTCTTCAGCTTTTGCCTTTTGGCTTCCATTTAATATTCAGTTCAGGCTGTATTGACTTTGCGTGAATAAGATCTCTGCGATGAACAGCATCTTTTGGGCGCTTTTCTGAATTCCATTGTTTCGTGTTTTTGCATACTTCTACCTTTTGATTTCCTTGTCGCTGTCTGCTTGTAACAATCATTTCTAATCAATCAGTTGGTCAGGAGCTCAAGGTGTCAATGTAACTGTTGGCTGTACTCATTTAGGCCTTTCCTTTTCTCACATGTCTCCTCGTTACCAACTGCAATGGATGTTTTCTTTTTAACAATTAGCTTATATATATTGGTTCTGAGATCTCACAATGTTTGAATCTCCTGAAGATGAAGATAAAGATGAAGATAAAGTGTTTCACGTAAAACGAGGTGATATTAACGTGCGATTAATTAAGTTTTAATTATTACAAACTTAAAAAATAGATTTATCTGATATTTTAGAACAATTTTCATATAGAAATTTTTTTTTGTACGAAATGCACCGTTTAGCAGATTGAAAAACGTGTCACGATAATTTTTATCTTTTAATCTTCCGTTTGTAGCGTTGTCCAACGAGCACTTTAATCTTGTGAGTGGTACATGTCATGCTATTGTCGTTGTACCAAGCAGCATGAGTGACTTTTGACTCTTGAGTGGCATTCATTGATTCAATTATGCTACTACCTATAGTTCAGTAATCAGTTGCCATCATCAGCCTCGCTTCAGATTGGTCTGCAACAGTTCACATGTACTCCTACGTTTCTGTTTAGAGTTTTCTGTAGCAGGCATAAAGCAGTAATACCGCGGCTTCTGGTATTATGTTCTCCTTGGCATTTTTCCACTCGAGCAGTTCAGTGATCAGTAGTACTAACCAGAGGTGCAGGTGCAGCTTACCTGCTCAAGACTAAAATGGCTTATCACTGTTCTTCTCTGATCTGTTCCTAAATGACAAGAATTGCAGGAGAGGGACCAACCCTTTTAGATTGCCATAGCTTTGCTCAGGAACACTGGGACAAATAATACTGGGTATAGCTGTACAGCAGCAAGTCTGATTTGCGATAAGCTGGTTAGGTAAGTTGTTCAGGAAAAAAAAAGGTTTGTTCAGGGATGGTAAGTTGGTAACAACTACAACTGCCTGCATGGAGACGAGATGGTAACAGGTGAAAAGGCAGGGGGACCAACTGGGATTGCATTGTGAAAATGAAACACAGCCTGATGAACTGGGGGACACAAAACACACACCATCAGTGATCAGTCTATCCATGTACTGATGTACATCATCAACCGAGCTGTCACTGATGATTCTTTCTTTCGTCTACCAACCACGGCCAGCTTTGTTCCCTCTCTTCGCTGTGTTTCACCGTCTTTTTCTCTGCGTTTCTTCTTCGCTCGCTCGAGGGATGCACATGCGCGCCGTTGGCGTCACAGGAAAATCGCTGCTGCTAAGCACAGTAGATGCCATTTGTTTATAGCTTAGCCCCTGTTGTGTTGCTGCTTGATTTGATTGCCGCTAAGTTTGTTTACTGATTATTAATTATTATTACAATTGTTGATTAGGATTGCAGCGGCATGACCATCGTCAGCCTTATTTTGCGGTTTTTTTATTGTAATTTATGTAACATGTTTTAGTACTGTTTTACTTTATGTGGCGTGAAAAAGAACGTGAAAATGCTCGGATATTTAGCCTGTGTCGACTAGACGGCATATCTGTAGACTTACATAAATATCTTTTTTTTTTAAAAGTTTATGCGTCCAAAAACTTTGAAAAAATGTTGAACGAAGTAGGGTGTGCGTGTGTGCCTTCGTAAGGATGAATGTACATGTGATGTGCTTGATAAGGATGAGTGTACATGTGATGTGAGCGTCTACGTTTATACTGTGTTTTTTTAAAAAATATTGACAGAGTTTTTATTTTTCAGTTTTCATTCTCATATTTCCTGGTGTACCAGACTCCAGACAGCTCAACAACCTTCTGTACCGCTTGTCCTACAAAGCTTCACCGGCAGTCCGGCACCAGCTTGATCTTATCGCCGGAGACGATTTCAAACCAGAAGTTGTTCTGAAACTGAACAGAAACACTGTATGTTCGTATAAAAAAAATGCTGGGCTCTCTTTGCCCATTTGCCAAGTACTACAAGCAGACCATGCATGCAACTGAAAGATTCCGTTCTTCATTGCTCATCGGTGTGACAATGTGCCACATTGCCTCTATGTGGCAAAGGTAGACTAGCTAGAGCGGAGCACTGGCCGAGCTAAGGGCTTAACTAATGAATTGTTGATTTTATGTAAAATTTACATGGTAATTTAAAGGGACTTAAACTTGATTTTTGAGTCAAGTCTAGGCTCAAGCCCCTGGCTGCCTCCGCCCCTAGACTAGTGGTGTGAAATAAGCCGTGCTTTGTAGCGATATAACACAACGTGTATAGTTACAATATAGGAAAAAGTCCACTTCACACTTGAAGCACTGAGATTAGTCTATTTAACCCCTGAAATATGAAATCGGGTATTCTACTTCTAAAATATAGAAACTGGGTCAAATAATCCTAGTCTGATGACATAGCTGTGGCTTTTGCCACGTGGACCATGGAGGAGATAATGACATGGTGATAGTCGTTTGAGTATTCTTTTAACAAGTGGAAAGGCTAGGGAATGATGTACAATGATGCTAATATGTAGTAATTTTTAGGCTTGCTAATTAGTGAGTGAAAAGAAACTATCGGATCAACGTAGGTTTAAGTCAAATTTTACTACAGGATATTGTGATTTCATGGTTTTAGCTCTAGGACACGTCAAAAGTCGATCTTTGGGGGAATGCACTATCAAAATATGGTTATTTGTTGATGGACACCATAGACACTAAAATATTAATTTCCGGTTGAATAGGAAAGATAAATAGTGTGAAAGGTCAAAAATGTCCCTAGGCCTACTTGTCATATTCTTTCCCAACATCTCACTTCCTCCTTGCCTTCTCGCCTCTGACTCCGCCGTGGCGGCGCGACCTGGCTACCGTCAGCGCATGCGGGCGGCGACGTGGCCTGGCTACCCTTAGTGCACACGGACGCTACGTGGCCTGGCTTGTGTTGCTTGCGGAGGCGCACGAGAAGGTAGCGGCTACGCGCGAAGGGAGGGAGCTTCGGCGCTGATGCAAAGGAAGCTACAGTGACGCGTGACCCTCAGCTAGGAGACCCCGGCGATAAGTGAAGGAAGTTAGGGGTGGTGCACGGCCCTTGGCAACCCTGGTTGCGCGCGCGTTCCTCGGCTCGGGGATCCCTTTTTCCGCGGCGCGTGAAGGAAGCTATGGTAGCGACGGTCCTCGGCGACCCTGGCAATGCGCGGGGGAGCTACGACGGCGCGTGGCCCTCGGTGACTCTGGCTGCGCACGTCCTCCTCCCTGCCGCCACCGACTTCCCTAACCCCTCCATCGACTTTTCCTCCCCCCTGTCGCCGCCGGCTGGCACAATCCATCCGTTGGCTTTTCCTCCCGTTTCCTGCCACCGCCGGCTTCCCCTCACCCTTCCTGCTGCCGTCGGCTTCCACTCCCCCTTCCCACCGCCGCCGGCTTTCCCTCCCCCTTCGACGAAGACCTCGACAACAGCGCTCTACGCCGTGCTCTCTGCGACTTGAGGACATGATGTGCTAGGGGCAATTTGGTCATGACGCATCAAAAAAGGGCCCGCTCTTGCCTAATCAGCACTAAAACACTAAAATAATCGGCCGATGTCCATTGGCAAATAACCAAGATTACATAGTGTTTTTCTCCAAAAGTGATTCCTGTAGCAAAATTTGTCTAGGTTTAATAGATTAATCTTTGTGCTATGCAAGCAATACTGCTACTATGTCATTATCCATAGGGCAAAACGACCTACAAAATCATTCAAAGGGGTTATATGAGCGATTTTCAGACTTTAGGGAGTAGAATATCAGTTTCATATTTCATGGGTTAAGTAGATCAACCTAACATTTAAGGGTTACGTAGACTTTTCCCTATAGTATATTAAGCAAATCATTTTAAAGGCGGTAAAAAACATATCAAGTACAAAAATAATACCCAACCTCATGCTGTCTAGTAATGACTTAGTGAAGGAACGAACCGTTATGGCTTTTTTGACAACAAGAGAACCGATGTGTCCAGTTCCTCCAATGAGTTCTCCTCAGAGCTTCGCAACTATGGTTCGCACGAGTTCCCGCGAGTTCTTCGAGAGAGACAACTATTCCCTTGAGTTGTCTAGGAGAGCCCATCGCTGCGGAAGCACGAAGAGAACTCGTGGGAGGCATTAGACACAACGATTCGCTCGTTGTCATAAAAGCTATAACAATTTACTCGTTCATTAAGGGTTTGTTCGGTTGGGAGTGTTCCCAACTCCACTTCCTCGGTGTTCCGCACGCACGCATTTCAAATTGCTAAACGGTACATTTTTTGCAAAAAGTTTCTATACGAAAGTTGTTTTAAAAAATTATATTAATCCATTTTTCAAAAAAATTAGTAGTACTTAATTAGTCATGTGCTAATGAGTCGCTCCGTTATTCATGCGAAGGGAATTTCTTCCCAACACTGGCTGTCGAACTTAGCCTTAAGGATGCGTTGAAGAGCCCAACATTTAGAGAAAAAAACTTACTCGTTTTTCTCATATATGCTTTTCATACTAATAAACGGTGCATTTTTTGATAAAAAATTCTATTAAAAATTGTTTTAAAAAATCATATTAATTTATTTTTCGAATTGAAATACTTAATACTTAATTAATCATGCTTTAATAGCTTACATTATTTTACGTATCTTCTCATCCTTTCTCTTCCTCTCAAACACAGTCATGCCTTCTCGTTAAGGGCACAACATTGAGTAGCATTTCTGATGAAATATTTACCCTTTGATAGCTTTCAACTAGAAAACCATACAAATAATGGTTTTTGCTATGCAATATAATAACAAGAAGAAAAAAAAATGAATTATATGTTGTTGGCCAGTTTCAGAAGAAGTTGAGATCCACAATTATCTCCCCAAGCGCCACAAACGGTCATACTACTGGCTTAAAAATTTGAACAAACAAACAAACCAATATTCCGCAGTAAGGAAATGACTATATATATATATATATATATATATATGAATTCAAAATGGCCATCTTGCAAAATTCATGCTCGGTGCTCTGGGAGTCTGGGACCGGGTGGCATTAATGGCAGGGGTTTCCCACCTCCCTCCTCCCAAAACCAAACAAGCAACCACCACGCGCACTACACAGTGCATCTCCACGCCGCCACGCCCACGCTAGAATCCAATGGACGAACACCTCGCCGCCTCATGATCCCCTCCTCCTCCCCAATGGCCGCCGCCGCCGCCGCCTCCGCCTTCCTCCTCCTCCTCCTCCCGCTCGCCGCCACCCTCCCCGCGGCGGGCGCCGTGAACGACGACGTGCTCGCTCTGGTGGTCTTCAAGTCGGGGGTGTTCGACCCGTCGGGCCGCCTCGCGCCGTGGTCGGAGGACGCCGACCGCGCCTGCGCCTGGCCGGGGGTGTCGTGCGACGCGCGGACGGGGCGCGTCGACGCAGTCGCGCTCCCGGCCGCGGGGCTCTCCGGCCGCCTCCCGCGGTCCGCGCTGCTCCGCCTCGACGCGCTCCTCTCCCTCGCGCTCCCCGGGAACAACCTCTCCGGCCCGCTCCCGGACGCGCTTCCCCCGCGGGTCCGCGCGCTCGACCTCTCCGCCAACTCGCTCTCCGGCTACCTACCCGCCGCGCTCGCCTCCTGCGACTCCCTCGTGTCGCTCAACCTCTCCGGGAACCTCCTCTCGGGCCCCGTCCCCGATGGCATCTGGTCTCTCCCGTCGCTCCGGTCGCTGGACCTCTCCGGCAACCAGCTCTCCGGAAGCGTGCCCGGGGGATTCCCACGGAGCAGCTCGTTGCGCGTGCTGGATTTGAGTCGCAACCTTTTTGAAGGGGAGATTCCGGCGGACGTCGGCGAGGCCGGGCTGCTCAAATCGTTGGATGTCGGGCATAACTTGTTCACCGGCGAGCTGCCGGAGTCTCTGCGTGGGCTCACCGGGCTGAGCTCTCTTGGAGCGGGCAGCAATGCGCTCGCTGGCGAGCTCCCAGCGTGGATTGGGGAGATGGCGGCGCTGGAGACGCTAGATTTGTCCGGCAACCGCTTCGTCGGCGCCATCCCAGACGGCATTTCGGGCTGCAAGAACCTGGTCGAGGTTGACCTCAGCGGCAACGCGCTCACCGGGGAGCTCCCGTGGTGGGTGTTCGGCCTGGCGCTGCAGCGCGTCTCGCTGGCCGGCAACGCGCTTTCCGGCTGGATCAAGGCTCCCGGTGACAATGCCTCAGCGCTACAAGAACTGGACCTGTCGGCCAATGCCTTCTCCGGCGTGATCCCGCCTGAGATTGCGAGCCTTTCGAGGTTGCAGCATCTGAACTTGTCCTCAAACACCATGTCGGGGCAGCTTCCGGTGAGCATTGGACGGATGGCATTGTTAGAGGTGATGGATGTTAGCAGAAACCAGCTGAGCGGGGGCGTCCCACCGGAGATTGGTGGTGCGGCGGCGCTCCGGAAATTGCTGATGGGGAGTAATTCGCTCACTGGAATCATTCCGCCGCAGATTGAGAATTGCAGAAACCTGATTGCGTTGTAAGTGATCTTTTTTTTTTTCCAACATAACTTGGTGGCTTGCTGTTACACTAGCAGTAGCTTCTACTTTGTTTTTTCTTGTGTTAGCAGCTAGCACTTGCCTTCTCTCTGGTTCCTAGTTTCAGATGCCATGGAGAAAGTGATGTCTATGTCTTATTTTCTGTTTGGAAGCACTAAGCCAGCAATGTCGGAACCATGCCTGTCCTGTTGCTTTGGTCGTATCCCAGTGTCTGTGTCCTTGCTTTTTTCTTGGATACAATAAAAAACACAAGTCAAATTACATAAGAAATTTGAATGCTTCTTAAAGAACATATAAATTACAGTGAACAAAGCAAAGCATGTTGCATCATTATTATCAAAATTTTGGCACTATTTCAGCTGATGTGTTTATGGTTCTTTTGTGGCATTGCAGGGATCTATCACATAACAAGCTTACAGGACCTATTCCTGCGACCATAGGCAACCTCACCAGTCTCCAAATGGTCGATTTCTCAGAGAACAAGCTGAATGGAACCCTGCCAGTGGAGCTCTCTAAACTCACAAACCTTCGAGTCTTCAATGTCTCGCACAATCTGCTATCAGGAAACCTCCCTACCAGTCACTTTTTCGATACTATCCCTTATTCATTCATCTTGGACAATGCTGGACTTTGCAGCTCACAGAGAGATAATTCCTGCAGCGGCGTCATGCCAAAACCAATTGTATTTAACCCTAACGCCTCATCAGATCCCCTCTCAGAGGCTTCCCCAGGTGCCCCCAGCAGTCAGCACCACAAGAAGATCATATTGAGCATCTCTACACTGATTGCCATTGTGGGTGGAGCGTTGATTGTTGTTGGCGTGGTAACCATCACAGTGCTCAACCGTCGTGTCCGCACTGCAGCCTCTCACTCTGCTGTTCCCACTGCACTATCAGATGATTATGAAAGCCAATCCCCAGAGAATGAAGCCAACCCTGGCAAGCTTGTCATGTTTGGCAGGGGCAGCCCGGACTTCAGTGCAGGTGGCCATGCTTTGCTGAATAAGGATTGCGAACTTGGGCGAGGAGGCTTTGGTACTGTCTACAAGGCAGTTCTAAGAGATGGCCAGCCTGTGGCCATCAAGAAGCTGACAGTGTCAAGCTTGGTCAAGTCAGAGGACGAGTTCAAGCGGCAGGTTAAGCTTCTTGGCAAGGTGCGGCACCATAATATTGTTACCCTCAGAGGCTTCTACTGGACTTCCTCACTGCAGCTCCTCATCTATGACTTTGTGCCTGGCGGTAACTTGTATCAGCACCTGCATGAGTCCTCAGCAGAGAGATCTGTTTCGTGGATGGAAAGGTTTGACATAATCATTGGTGTAGCCCATGCCCTTGCGCACTTGCACCGCCATGGGATAATCCACTACAATCTGAAGTCAAGCAATGTCTTGCTAGATAGCAATGGCGAGCCGAGGGTTGGTGACTATGGCCTTGTGAAGCTGCTGCCTATGCTGGATCGCTACGTGCTGAGCAGCAAGATTCAGAGCGCGCTAGGGTACATGGCACCGGAGTTCACATGCAGGACAGTTAATGTCACAGAGAAGTGCGACGTCTACGGTTTCGGGGTGATAGTTCTTGAGATTTTGACAGGCAGGAGACCAGTCGAGTACCTAGAA
Source organism: Oryza officinalis (assembly GCA_008326285.1). NCBI lineage: Eukaryota > Viridiplantae > Streptophyta > Magnoliopsida > Poales > Poaceae > Oryza > Oryza officinalis. The sequence goes on from BDMV01000005.1 coordinate 36,025,603, forward strand.
GACGATGTCGTCGTGCTCTGCGATATGGTGAGAGCTGCGCTCGACAATGGCAGGGTGGAGGACTGCATGGATCCGCGGCTATCAGGTGAGTTCTCAATGGAAGAGGCTATGTTGATCATCAAGCTGGGCCTTGTTTGCACGTCTCAGGTGCCCTCCCACCGGCCAGACATGGGTGAGGTAGTCAGCATGCTTGAGATGGTGAGGAGTTCTCAGGGTACCCCAGAGGATGATCTGGTTTGAGATCTATTTATTGGTTCCATTTTCTCTTTCCCTTTGTTAGTTCTTTTTTGATAGATGGGATGACTGCATAGACCAAAGAATGTAAGGAGATGGCTAGTGATTTAGCCTGCTTGCAATTTCCAGGGATGTGAAGCTGTTGCTTCCGGATCTGTTCTTGGTTCCTTTTTCTAGAATCATCACATGAGTGTCAATTCAAAATGAGGCCGATAGCAACCCGGCTCCATTCATGTTTTTGTTGTCATTTAGTTTGGCCTGTTTTTTTTTTTTTTGAGAATAGTCAGTTAGTTTGGCTAATACTGGATTACTGGGTTGTACTGCCCTTTGAAGTTCTGTCATTCAGGTGGGCAGCTGGGCTCTGGGCCGAAAGCAAGGCGAAGTTTAAGGCTGCCTGGGCCAAGTTCTCGTTCAGGTGATACAGCCCATACGACCCTACTCGAATAGGAATAAGTTCATTTGAGGTCCCTTAACTTTACACCGAATCCGATTTTCATCCTTAAACCCAAAAACCAGATACAACAGGTCCCTGAACTGTCAAAACCGATGCAAACGAGGTCCCTTGACGGTTTGGAAGGCGGTTTTGGTTGACGTGACACCTACGTGGCTGGTTTGACTATGTTATTGTCCCATGTGGCATTGACGTGGTGTTTACGTGACAATTCGAACCTAGAAAAATAATAAAAACCAAGGGCCCACATGTCAGCTATACACATAAAATAATTTAAAAATGGTGGGCCCCATGTGACCCCACATGTCATCCTCACTCTCTATCCCCTCTCTCTTCCCTGCACTGCAAGGAGAAGGGCAGAGCGGCGACGGGCGGCACAGAGGGGCTGAGGTCGGTCCTTTGCTTGAGCTGGAACCATCGTCGGTGATGTCCATGCCGCCACATCCACCATCTCCGCGGTGTGCACGACACCTGGGAACAGTTCCGTAGGACGCGCGCGTCAACTCCATCTTTGCCAGCTCCGACTCCTCCTGCGGCTCCTGGGCCAGCCGTGTGAGCTGCCACACCTCCTTGGTTCCTTTCTTCTGTGCCATGCTGAGCCTCAACTTTCGCCGCGCCACAAGCACATGCCCCATCGCCACCGCAATTACCACGGTCACCACCACGGAGGCCGCGGACGACGATGACCCGGTTGCCTCCCTTCTCACCCCGCTCCCTTCCTCTTCCTCCTCCCGTCTCCTCCCCACCACATAGATCTCGCCGCCCCCACCCACCTCCTGCACCTACCAGATCTGCCCACCGATCCCTCCCCCTCTCCCTTTCCCTCGCTATAGCCAACTCGCCGAAATCTAGGGCTCCCAATTTTTCCCCTCTCTCCCTCTCTCTTTCCTACACAAATTTTGTTTGGTCTTTGGAAGTGACAAAGAGACATTAGAGGAAGGAGAAGCCGGCGGAATTCGCTTCCAGTCTCTATACTCGGGGTCATGATGCGGAAGAGCACCACGAGCACAAGGAGTGGGCCTTGGAGGCACCGTCGGAGAGGGAAGGCGCCGCCTTGCCGAGATTGCCGCCCGCTACGCGCCTCGCTCGCCTGCTCCGTCATTCTCCTTACCGTCCACCTGCCCGTCCGCCGCTCGGGAAGAGACAATGAAGTGAGGGGAGAAGGAAGAAGAGAGGAGTGAGATGAGCAAGAAGAGAGAGGGGAGAGGGAAGAAGGGAGGAGTAAGGATGACATGTGGGGCCCACCATTTTTTAATTATCTTTTGTGTATAGCTGACATGTGGGCCGACGGTTTTTATTATGTTTCTAGGAATAAATTGCCACATCAATACCACGTGGAACGAAGACCTATTCAAACCAACCATGTAGGCGCCACGTCAGCCAAAACCACCTTCCAAACCATTGAGAGACCTTGTTTGCACTGGTTTTGACCGTTCAGGGACCGGTTATATCTGGTTTTTGGTTTTTGGGTTCAAGGATGAAAATCAGATTCGGTGTAAAGTTAAGGGACCTGAAATGAACTTATTCCACTCGAATATTAATGCCCTCATTCAGGCCTACTCGAGTTTGGATCGATACCAATACCAAATCGGCCCACATCAATTGGGATCTGCGAACGGAGTCCGGCCTATTCCCATAGGCCAAGAAATTTGGCCCAAATGCAGTATCATTAGTTTGGGCCTCGTACGTGGAGGCTCCTGAATAGCAATTTAGCAGAGAGCTTTCATCTAATCATCAACTGTTTTAAACAATGAATGTCGGTCCAGTTTTTTTTTAAGGTATTTATAGGGTAAGATATACGTGAGTTTATAAAGATAAGTGAGTGTACGCGTATTATGAGCGTCTGCGTTTGTACTGTGTTAAAAAAAAAAGGAAAGCTATCTAGCGAGACGCTCCTGCAGTTTCAGTTGCAATGTAACTATCAGACCGCACATGCATGAAGTGGACTAGATTTTGTTAATCTCCGTTGCCTATAGCAAAGCCAATTCCATGTCCCAGACTGGTGGTGAAGCTCACTTGGATCCTTCTGACTTTGTCCGAGTATTTTAGCCTAATCTGTTTGTCAACAGAAAAAAGCAGATGAATGATGACAAATCGACAGTAAGTCCATTGCCGGCTAGCTACTCTATGTTAATGACAACTAGTACTAGAATACGCTGGTGCACGCTTGTCTTCTACTCCCTTCGTGATCAACGTGCAACAGAGTATATATTTTGATGATGTTCACATCGCCCATTGACTACTCCTGGGTGGATTGGATTAATTAATCTGGTCCCTGTCCACCTAATGTTGATGCTTACAAATCATTTAAGCATCCACATGATGCATCGTTCAAGTAGGTTAATTAGCTAGTTTTCTCTCATATGCCGCAGCCGCCTGCATGGAGGGGAGTGTTTATCTGACCCTGACATATATCATTCGAGTAATATAATCTGCATTACCGCCATAATGACATATATCGAGTATCAGTCTTGAGTTTATGACACATTGTTACTATATATTCAGACCAATACTGTGAATGTGAACCCTCGAATAGGCAAGTTCGGATCCTGGTCAACTCCTTCGCATGCCAACTTGTCACCACTGAAACATATTTGATGCCAGAAGTTAGGATCAACATGTAGCATCTATCATAACTTAGAGGCCTTGTTCGATTTAGAGGAATTTCAACTTATAGAAATAAAAAAAATAGAGAAATAGAAAGATATACGTACATTAATCCATAAAATTTTTTTCAAAAGATTTGAGTGAATGAAAATTTTTCTATGTTTTTTCTCTACAACTTAGAGGTAAAGGAAAAATTCTTTTGGTTTTTTTATACCTCATTCCTACAAACCGAATGGCACTTGTAGGAATTAATATTTAGAAATCCAAATCTTTTGTTTTTCCTTCAAATCGAATAAGACTGTCTTCGCTTTTTCAACTCACCTATCTATTTTTCATGCATACCCTTTTCAAACTATTAAACGGTACGTTTTTTTGCAAAAAATTTATATACGAAAGTTTCTTTAAAAAAATCATATTAATCTATTTATAAAAAAATAGCTAATACTTAATTAATCATACGCTAATGAGTTACTTCGTTTTACGGGTGAGAGGTTAGTTTTTAACCTTAACCAAATAACTCAACCTTATGGGTCATTGTTACACATCCACGCAATTGATGACGTATGTCTGTTGATAGGCCTTCAGCTGATGATAAGCCACACCTAAATTAAAAATTAAAAATTAATTTTGCATCCTTAATTTTCGAATCACTGTTTTTAGACCCACTAACTTTATTTCATATTAGAAACATACTACATGGTTCAGCATACAGTTCAAAGAACTGAAGCGATCTTTTTCGGAAAGCACCTTCTATTAGGATAGGTTAGGTGCGAGAATGGAAGTATGAAAGTCGTACCTAAAATCATTTTTAGTTGCTTCGGTTATTTTTCTCGGTTTGCAAGTAGTACTTCAACCAATAAGATTATAATTTAGTGGATCACCGTAGTAATATGGGTCACCATCCTAAAACTTCAAATTTACCAAACAAAATGTTTAGATTTAGATTAAAACTTTAAAAAACTTACAAAATTTCCACTTTTTTTTTGGAATTTCTTCGCCCGGAATTCCTTTTTGGATTCCGAAATACTGAACCTCTCTCTAACACACACAAAGAAGAAAAATCTCACTCATGATCACCTCACAGTTGCAACAATAATACCTGCAGAAACACACCCTACAATATTACACCTACCATTTATCACGCAATTTAGTCGCAAAACATGCTAGATTTGAAACAGATCAATCTCATCAAAATTCATGAACTCATCGGCGTCGACGAACGAGCTATCTCCAAAGTCATCCCAGTTCAAGCAGCCCAGCAGATAAGGCTCCAGTGCCGGAGACGAACAAGAAACGACGTCGGCCGGCGAACTCACCGCTGATGGCGCCGGACACGAGTCCACTGGCTCTTCTTTGCTCATCTTCACTCCGGATTCCTCCCCGTCTCCCTCCGGCGAGCACCTGGACTGCCTCGACGTCGGTGGGGTGGCCGCCCTCTCTCTCCAGACATCGCCGTCGTCGTAGAGCAGAGGCGGCGAGCCGCTGCTCGCGGTGGCCGACCCGAAGTTGATGACGAACCGCTGCAAGTTTTCATCGTCGTCGTCGTCGTCGTCCACGGCGGCGGCGGCGGCGGCGGCGGCGGCGGCGGCGGCCATCTGGCAGCTGCAGGTGTGGTCGCCGAAGTAGGTGATGACGTAGAGGGAAGGGTCGTCCTCTGACTGCTGGACATGCCTCGTCGCCGTGCAGCCGTCGTCGTCCTTGTAGCTGCACTGGTAGTAGAGCCTCGGGTGCTTGCTGTTCTTGATCTCCTTCTGCCCGTACTTCCTCCACAGGAACCCGTCCTCCGACGTCCGCGCCTTCTCCACCCTCGTCGCCGCCGGCGCCGCTCCGCCGCCGTTCGCAACCGCTCTGCAAAACGACGAAGAGATCTCTTGCTGAGTCACTGCTCGCGCTGTAAAAGCAACGCGCGCCGTCGCAAGAACGGGAGGACATATGTTTTATACCTTCTCCTCCGCGTCGCCTGAGCGGTTGCCGGCTTGCGCTTCGTGCCGGCTGACGATTCTGCCTCGCCGCCGCCGCCGCCGGCGCGCATCGCAGCGAGCGCGCGGTCGCAGCAGCGCAGGATCTCGGCGGCGAGGGCATGGACGCCGCCGTGCGATGGCGGGAGCGACGCGCCCTGTAGCAGGGCTTCCAGGACGGCGGCGGACTCCCGCCCCTGCGCCATCAGCTCGGACGCCATGGAAGCACCAGTGGCAATGAGCGGCGCCATATGCAACCGTGAAAGGGTTGCCGCCGTCGTCTGCGGAAAGGTGGTGGATTTTATAGCGGCGGGTCGGGATAGAGCTAGCTCGAGAGGAAGCAAAGACGAAAGAAAAAAAAGTGGATTAAACTGAATCCGGAAGCGTGTCTAGTTGCTCGCGTAAGTCACTAACTTAATTACTACGTACGCGCCATGGATGGGCATCGCGTGTTGTTCATGTCATCAGGCCAGCAGGTACTATATATTGTTCAAATCTAGGAGTACTAGATTAAATTTGGTGCTATTTGCACTTGTTTATGATGAGTTGTAGAAAGCGTGTGGGTGCACCAATGGGTTATTATAAGAAAGCAATCCCAACCGTTAATTTCATTTGATCAGATTTATTTCTATTATCATCTCAGTTAGCGGTAGTAGAAACGTGAAGAACACTATTGTAAAAAAAATTAGATGCGAAGAGGTATAATCGTTATTTAATAGTGACTACACATTTTATTTTTATTTTTTTGACTTTTTCGATGAAATATGAGTGATACCAGCGCAATGGATAATCATAGATCGATATAGACAGGAAAAAATAACATAAATGATAAATTTACCCCTAATCATTGTATCAATACATTACTAATTTACTCTTGATAACGAACGGTTCAGATCACTTCTATTTGGAGTATAATACTATAAGTAGAGAGAGCACCGAAGCATCGCTCTTACTACTAGGGATATGATAACATGGATATAGATTTTCATCCCTCCAGAGGATGTCTTCTCATTGCTTGTATTGTCACCTAAATAGTTATAAAAAAATTTAAAAATAATTTGACAACATAGATTAATATGAAATATATCACTCCACAAACATGCACGACCAAATTCGACTTTTATAAGTTACAACAAAAAGAATAAATTAAATTAAATTAAAAATAGTTATAATACATTCGCAGTTATATTTGTTATTTTTTATTTTTGTTATAATTTGTATAAGTTAAATTTTAACTATATGTTTGTGGAGTGATATATTTCATATTAATCTATCTTGTCAATTTTTTTTATTTTTTTAATGACTATTTAGATTCCATGCACGAAACGAGGGGATATCCCTTCGAAAGATGAAAACACTTTTCCATGATAACGGATTCGTTGCTTGCATTGTTACATAAATAGTTATCAATAAATTTTTAAAAAATTGACAACATAGATTAATATGAAATATATCACTTCACAAACATGCAAGATCAAATTCGATTTCTACAAGTTACAAAAAAATAAATTAAACTAAAAATAGTTATCGTACATTCACAGTTATATTTGTTATTTTTGTTACAACTTATAGAAGTTAAATTTTAATTTGCCTTGTGATCTATCGGTGCAAACCTTGTGTTGTAACCAGGGTTTGCCTTACTGCTGGGGCCGCGGTTACCGCGCCCCGGCGGTAAGCACGGTTACCGCGCGGTAATCGCGGTAACCGTATAAAATTTATCAAAATTTCAAATTATTTTTTAAATTTATTTGAATTTAAGACGGTTACCGTGGTTTTCCTTTTACCGTACCCCGCGGTAAGCGCGGTAACCGCGCGGTTTACCGTGGTAAAGGAAACCCTGGTTGTAACTAGCCACAATCTGCACCATTCTTTCCATTCGTTGACACACTTTCCAAGCTTGATTTTTGAAAAAAAACTTATTTTATAGAAATTTCTTAGAATACTTTCTATATCTATTTTTTAAAACTTTTTATTATTTAGTTCATTCACTTATGCCCTTAAATAATCACCATAAAGTCAAAATAATATATCATCAATCATCAGCTACCATCTAAAATAAACAGGGCCTTTGATTACTGTAACCTTACTCTACCCCCTCCTAATTTGATAATTTAATTATTAGCACCTTTTTCTAAAACAAACTGGAAAAATATATAGTCCATATGAGAAGTGCTTCTATGCTTTTGGAAAGAAAATTGCATGGATATTAGAGACTATGAATGGGCTAGAATAAAATATAATTAACACGATAAAAGTTATAATTAGAGTAATTTAAAATTAGATCAAACTATCGTAGAACTATAGATTTTAGATTTAAGATGTTACTTCACAAAACTACATATATATTTAAAGCATAATTTCTCACCAAACAACAATTTTAAGATGGAGTGTAAAAAATAAAGATTAAGTAGCAAATTTATCACAGAACTTTAGGTTTAGGGTCAATTTAATAACTTTCATAGTTCCACATAATGGTAGTGCTAGGGATTAAACTCTAAAATCCGTAGTTTTGTTATAACTTCAACATTAAATCTATAGTTTTGTGATACTTGACTTTAAATATGTAGTTTTATGATAAATTTATTGCTAAATCTGTAGTTTTGTGATACAACGTCTTGAATATGTAGTTTTGTGATAGTTTGATCAAAATATCTATGGTTTTATAAAATTTATTCTTATAATTAAGCATAGCGAGAATTGGAGAGAACTGCGCAGACTAGGTTTTTTTTACATCTTCTTTCAAAACTTGGACAGCATGGAATTGAAAACAGATCGTAATTCATCGAACAATGTGCTATTGTTGCGCCATGAAAAATAGATTTAGAGTATCCAACTACTACGAATGCCCTACATATACATGATAGATCTGAACTGTCACATGGCCATGTTGTTCCCCAAGATGACAAATATATATTTGTACGCATGACCCTGGGGAAGCTGTCCGATCTCATTCATTATCCTGTGTAGCAAAACGTGTTTTACAGAACAGCTGAAAAATAATTCTCTTGTATTCCTGAATATTGAATCTCTTGATCTAGAAGCTTCCAGCTGCTGTGAACTCTCATGGCATAGTTAGCTAGCTAGATGTTGGCGACACGCTTTTTGAGAATAAAAACATGAACAGTGCTACAGATAGTAAAATTTTCTTATAGAACTCATACAAACAATATTTTAGCCGTTTGATATAATTAATTAGGCCTTACCGACAATGAAGATTCAACGGTAGTGTTCCATATTATAGTATGTATGTATAAGTTCTGTAAGAAAAAAGATAGTACACATTTTCCCCCTAAAAACATCCACTATTGGACTTATAATTCAATTGAATTTACTGAGGTTGTGCTAAAGATTAATTGGGGCAGAGATTAATGGGCATTCATTCTCTTCAACCGCCATGGTGATGCTAAATTAGGAAACAATGTGGGCGCCGAAAGGAGAGGGAAGAGAGATAAGAAGATAGTTTTGTCCGGCTAAAGGGATCGCCAAGGCAATAATGGGTGGTGTGCCATCTCAGCCCTAGCTAGGAGAGACATATGGTGTGTGATAGAAGAGCGAGTAAACTGAGGAGGGTTGAGTAGTGTTTTTAGGTGTCTAGGGATGCAAAATTATAGCTAGGAGCACCACGGCGGAGGATAAATAGAGAGGATGGTGATGAGGACATCACTAGCTCAGATATGACCATTGCTACCTTATGTATTCATCAACCAAAGGTGCATATTTTCTATGTGAGATTTACGTGTTATATATTTGAACAAACATTATTGCACTATGAGTTTTGTGTGTTTTCCTTTGCAGAGGTATTTGCTTGGGTAAACAAAAAGAGACCAAGCACACGAAATACATAGATGATCAAAGAAGTTGATTGGGGACCAAACCAAGACCTTCCACAAGTCTATACCACGTCACTTTTGGTCCATAGAAGTCAAGAGATGAAGTTCTGCATGTTTTGAATTTGGATTCGGGCCTATTGACAACATCAACTTCAAATGAACTTAGCTGCTGATCCAGAAGAAATCTCGGGGCCCATGAGTACTTGTTGGAAAGCTTATGCGGAAATGCTTTAAGCCGGACATCCGACATTTGGAAAAAAATCGGTCTACCATCCCATCAACTCCACTCCTTTTCTCTTTCAACCCCCACCACATGTTAGCCTTATCTCTTTAACTTCCCAACTTTTCTCTCTCTCTCCTAACTTTCTACCTTTTCTCTCTTTGCGCGATCTCGCCGAAGGCTGCGGAGGAGGTACGACGTCAACCTCACTGGCGGCGGCATCCCCCACAACGAGCTTTGAGGCTACGGAGGAGGTACGAAGACCTCGCCGGTGGCGATGTCCCCCACGACGAGCATCGAGGCTATGGAAGGAGGTACGACAATGACCTCATCGGAGGCCGCGGAGGAGGTACGACGACGACCTCGTCGGCGGCGGCGGGCCCCACGATGAGCCTCGAGGCTATGGAAGGATGTACGACGATGATGGTCTCACCAGTAACAACGTCTCCCTAGTGAACGTCGAGGTTGTGGGAGGAGGCGCCGTCTATGACCCTGATGTCAGTTGCTCCATTACGAGCAAGCTCCGGTTCGCCCGCGCCGCAGCGACTCCGGTGGCCATGATGCGAGACCCATTCCCCGACATAGTCCCCATCCGTCAAGGAGCTCGCCAAGCTTGGCCACCATGTCTCTCGACAGCTTCGCCATCGTCTCCTCCCGGGCATGTGTTATTGCTATGTGCTTAAGACTCAAGCTCTCGGTTTGTTGCAGTCCAGTGTGCATGTTTGTTACACTTTGTTTATTTGGGTGTTTCATTATCTTTTGATCGGATGTTGCATAAAATGTGCAATATTTTTTCTTTGATGTTCCACACAATAGGATCTTGATGTTGCAATTAGTTTTTTTCAATGTTGCATGTGTGTGAAACATTTTTTTACCAAGCAATGAGACATTTTTCACTGAGTAATGAAACACCTGAAACAATTTTTGTTGAAACATTATATTCTGAGTGATGAAACATCTGCAACATTCTTTTTGTATATGGTGAAACACCGTCCGGAGATTGGCCAGGGATCGGATGTCCGATCCCTAGTCCTCTCCAAGCTTATGAGTCTACTTTTAGATGGTTTTGGTCCCATGTCAAAATTCCTCCTCAGCTGTCAGGAACCTGCAAAACAAGCCACATACTTTATCCAGTCCGAATTTGATTTGGGCCTTGGGCGTTGTAATTGTGTCATGAGCTAAGCCCAAGAGGGTGTGCACCCTAGGGCAACCCTAGGACGTCCCTAATCATATTTATTCAGTAGCTGTCATCGTTTAGAGTTGGGTTTTGCTTAGATTATTTATACCATTATAGTTTCGCTGCTAATTCGGTTTGTGGAACCCCAACTTTGAGATCTTAATCATTCATCTGTAAATTGAGTTGAAATCTACCTTGTTCTTGCTTATGTTCTTTGATTCGTATGCGAAGATTAGCCTTTTTGGCGAGATCAACCAGACAACACACAGTTGATAACCAAAGGAGATGTGATGCTGCGATTACAAGGTTCAGATCGTGTTGATTGGAAGCCGGATCCTGTGTGTTAAGTTTTCGCCAAATCGATAGTTATCAATACCTATCGAAAGATCGGACCTAGTTCATTATCTGGTGGACTAGGTGTGTCAAAGGACTATATTAACCCATGAATATACTCTCTCTCTCTCTCTCTTCTGAAATTTTGCTATTTTACCAATTTTCTCATCTTAATCAATCACAGCCATCTTTCACTTAATTCTATCTTTTTTCTTAATCTCCGTGAAATTTTTTTTAGAATTTCTTGTATTTTAATGTGGAGCGTAGCATACTTAGAGGCTAGTTGGTTTGCACAAAGTGAAACATGAGGGACCAAGGTGAATCAGGGATGAAACTTGAGAAAACAAATTGGCTGTATATTCTCCCTTGAATCTTAATGGTAAAGGTAAGATAAAGTGATAAACCATAACACAACATCTACGTGCCAGCAGGGAGATTAGCTAGTAATCACTTGCAAAATCCAAGTTTAGTGTACAATAATACAACACGCCAGCTATAATTAACTCACGAGTCCCCAAGATAACTTAAAAAAGATGATTATTGTGATTTGGCAATAGCAATGGGAAGCTGCTTTCATGTGTGCCAAACTCGATCTAGATAATCATGAATTCACTTTGGCAAATTACTACGTACGTACTACCTGAAGAACTATGAGGAAATTAAAACTGATCTGATCTCCATTACTGCCAGCCGGCACCATCATCATAGTCATAGTAATTAGGCATAATTGTCGACATGATTGATCTTGTGCTCTCATCTATGGAGGGAATTTCATCTTCCTCTTCCTTCAAGACCGGTGCTCCGCCATGAGAATCCATTGTTGAGGAAATGGATGCTTTTGTGAAATCGAGCACTTGGGAATTAGTACTGCTTGAACTGGCCTGCTGATCTGGGAACAATGTATTGCATGTATGCTCGTGGGTGAGGGTGACCCTGAACTCTGGGGGCTGTTTGTTGTTTTCTTGCTGCACATATTTCTTTGCTTGACACTTTCGGTCATCACTGTAACCACATCTGTAGTATAACCTGCAAATAGTGTGTAGTGCATGAATTGATATAAACATATAATTATGTGTATCAGAGTATCATCAGTTTTATAGTTGATACACATTTCTTCCAAGAAAGCACAACGGAATGAATATCCATTCATTAAGTAAAAAAACAATTAATTGTGAGACTTCATATACATGTGTGCACAAAAAAAAAGCAGTGAACGAACTAGCACACCATTCTTTCAGTTTATTTGGAGAGGAGTTTAATTTAGTCGATTAGTTGTCACATTCTCGAAGTCCAAACTCTTGAACATTTACAGTTTGTGAGAACTTAGTTGATTGATTTTTGTGTGACTAATTGGGCTTCAGCCAAACTTTCATATCCTTTCTTTCTATAAAGTTACAACCACAAGTTGAACATGTGTAAAGCCATAAGATGAGCCGTTAGATCTCTCCTATGCTTGATCTCAACCGTTCATATTATGTGCAATTATTATTCCCTATTAATTACTATTAATCTACACTTTAACTTGTTTAGTATCCACTAAATGTAGTTAATGCTGATTATTCTTACTTATTTGTTCGAAAAATGTTTCATCCTGATTGTTACTTATAAGTGCCCGCAGCAACACGGAAGGTTTTACCTAGTGTCTATATATGCATGCACTGCACTTAAATTACCATGTCAATTAGTACATCTTACTAGTTAGCACACGTAGGGTACATGTCTCCATGGATGTGGTTTTTCAGTATTATCCTTTATTTAAATGAAATACCTTCAAAACATAATAAACAATACTTTTAGTTTTTTTAAAAAGATTTCCACAATCTTTACTTACTAAAATTTCCTTATCCTATATAGGAGTATTCAGTTACTAAGAACTTCACATTATTTAGCCTCAAATCATATGATCATAGCACTAGAAGGTAATTTTTGATATACAATTTTTGGAAAGCCTTGCCTCACTCTACTTCAATTAATTGTTCTATAAATGTATTTGCAAAGGTCACTTACCTAGATTTTCTATATTTTTGGCCCATTTACACCTCGAAAAAGCAAGTTATGCAGAATTATTTTCCAATAAATTAGAAGCATATATACCATTATTCAGACAAAAGTAATGCCATAAAAGCATGAATATCATATATATTTTGCTATTTGCAACTATAACTGACCATTTCAAAGGAAAAGTAGGTTCATTTCTACTCACCCAATATGAGATATATGCACAATCCTTAAATTAGAGCTAGCTATATCACACACACGCACACACATCTAATTATTAAATGCATCCTGTGATGTTTCTCCGAGGACACACACCTTATTAGTTCTTGTTGTGTGGCACGTCTGCTGTCACTACATATATTACTAATCAATTAGGTAATTAGTACTCCTTTATTTTGAGGTGCTACAGATAGCTAGAATTAATTGAAATTAACATTAATTTCTGTATTATTATTATTATTTGAATAAAAGGGAATTGTCTATCCATGTTTAAGGTAATGCTAAATCTTCAAAAACTGAATCAAAGAGAAGTCCATCAGAACTTCATGAATTAATGGTTACCTTCGAAATTCATTGTTGAGGATATTCTTCTCGCCATATTTCCTCCAGTGAAACCCATCATTTTCTGGTGTCGTAGTAATAAATACCGTCACGCTGAAACATAAAAGGAAGACAAAATAAATCATGCAACTTGTTAACAACTTTCCTAACCATGAAATATAGATCCAGCTAGCCAGTACTAGTGAAAAGCAAGCATATATACATCAAGCCTCCCAAATAATCCGAATGGTGCAGAACAATATCCAGCTTGCTAAAAACCTTTTATTGTGTCCTTGAAGTATATATACTAGATCTAGACTTCTTTCGGCATAAATTATTAACAGCTCCATTTTCTTTTTTCCCTCAAAGCAAGCTAATAATTAGGGACAACAAGGAAAGCAGATTAATGAACAGGCACTCAAACTCAAATGGAATACACACACAGATCTGCTGGTTGGGGTTCTTAATTATCTCGTTCACATCCTCATAGATTTGCATTCTATATATATAGTCCATTAATCTGTCACACATATACTACCAGCGGTAGCAGAAGAAGAAATCGAACACACATAGTGGTTTTCGGCACTCACATGAGCTCCTCGCCATGCTTGCCTCGTCGGCGCTTCGTCTTTCTTGTGCGGGAGCCGCCGCCGGAGACGGAGGTCACAGCAGCTGGCCCAGCGCCGGATGAGGAGCTGCAGTAGTGTTCCCTCTCGCACCGGAGGGCGTAGAGCGAGGAGCTGAGGGACATGGAGAGGTTCCTCACGTTGGCCAGCGCGTCGTCGCGGCGGTCAAGCTCCCGCTCCGGGATGAGCTCCAGCTGCGCCATGAGCTGCGTCGCCAGCTCGCTGCCCTTCCTGAGCTCCTGGATGGCAGCGTCCCTTTGGTCGCCGGGCGGCTGTGGCGGCGACGGCGACCTCTCAGACTTTGGCAGGCGCGTCGCCATTGGGGAGAGAGTTGGCTAGCTAGCTGAGGTGTACCCTTCAGTAGGTGGAGACGATATGAGCTTTGGTTTGGACAAGGGAAGGGGTCTTTGCTGGATACTTGTACACTGGCTTAGCTATCTAATTAGATATGTATAGTAGATCAGGTGGTGAGCATGGGCTCAAGCTAGTTGCTCAACCATTGACCGGGTGAATATTCGATGAGGTGTGTCTACAGCCGTGCACAGGAGTTTAACCTTCCCTTTTTAAGCTAATAACACACACACACACACAAAGAGCAATCCTTTAAAAACATACTCCCTCTGTCCCATCGTATAAGGAATTATGCCATTCAAATTTGTTGAAAAATATAAGGGATTTTGTAATCCCGAGATAACACTTTATTCCTCATCTCTCATATTTTGCACTAGTTTATTCAACCACCCATCATCTTTTGTATTGGTTTATTTTTTCACCCACTGTTTTTTATACTACATCCGTCTCGAAATATAGCAACCTAAGATCGGATGGGATGTATCCTAATACTACGAATCTGAATAGAGGGATGTCCATATTTGTATTATTAGAATACGTCACCTCTGATCCTAGGTTACTGTATTCTGAGTACTTCATTCTTTCAACCATTATCTTTAAATTATATATAATCTGCTTTATCATCTTAAAAAAAATACACCTGACAGGTTGAGGTACTTAAAAATCTAAAATTGTAACAAAATTAATAGCTATTACTACTATTTAATACAAACTATATCATATGTATGGTTTCTCTTCGAGAAAAAAACCCCTTTTTAATGCGCACATCTGCACCCATACGTATATATGGATAATAAAGTGGAGGCATGGAGAGCTAACCTCACATAAGAAAAGCATGCAAGGGTAATGAAAGAACAAGTTTTAGGGGTTCATACAACGTCTTCCGTCAAGAACCATTTTTTTAATCATGCTACAAATTCAATGTAGCTGTAAGAAAATACTACACTGTCATACACTATCTCCATAGGTATCATGAGGTCGTTTTCCATGAAATCAAAATTAAAACCGTCAAAAGCTATAAAAATCTTCATTGCGGACAAAACGTTTTTTTCCCATTGAACAAACTCAATGCAAGATCGAACTTAGATTCAGAGATGGAACCTATATATAGGAATATATTGAGCAATGCCATCAACATCCATCTTACCTCAAGAAAGCACATTACTAACAAGTTGTCCTTTGGTTGAAGATGGATTTAATAAAATAATATGTCAATGTCGTGCTAAAGACAACGATGACAATAATAGCTAGCTCGAATGTGAGGTTGAAATCAGGTACATACCACATGGATCCATACTTTATAGTTTAAGCCAACTAGGAAAAAAATTGAGTAAAATCTTGTGAGCCTCACCAAAATTGTGATGTATTCTCTCTATCCAAAAGTCTGGCGTATTTCTTTTGTCATCAAAACCAAAATAAATTAAAATAATCCCGCATGTAACAAAGACAAGACGCAGTACACATGCATGTAACCAACGAGTATTAAGATGGCTGCTCGGCTTTTGGTTAATAATTTAATCTATCATAGCAAAACGAAAAGACAATATCTTATCTTTTAAATCTTAGATGCATGGAGACTACAAATATGACCATCTCATTTAGAAAAAAACTAAAAAATATAATATACTTAAGATTTTTGGATGGAGAAAGTATGCACTTAAAATGTACTTTCTCTGTCCCAAAATAAATACCAAAATAAATAGAACCTTCACATCCCAACAAAACATTATTGGGAGAAAAAGAAAATCAAAGTTTTCCTTATTAATAGAAAAATACATATTGATGGGTGGATAGGAAAAGGATACTAAAGGGATTTTTAATTTGTAGATCATGGATAGATAAAAGGCTAAAAATATGTGCTGGAAAGAAGAAAAATAAACTTCAGAAATCAATTTTGAGATGGAGGGATTTAGCTTGTGCCATCCCCCAAGTGAACATTATAATTTGAACCGGTGATGTGCCATGCCATCTCCCAAAGTGACCATCCAGCCATCCAGAGACAATTATCTCTTTCTTCTCAACATTAACAATTGGGCCGGTGTACTTATCCAGACCACCTGAGTTGCTATCCACGTTTTCAAACAACCTAGCCCTATCCTATACTCATCGATCAGGTGCTGTCTAGTGTCCACCACCAGCGTCAGGCCCTGGACGTCAGCACAGGCAGCGTCAGCGCCATGACGCTCCCTCATCGTCGTCCACCCGGCAGCCGCGTGAGGTTTTTCAGTGAAAACAATAGTTTTTCTCTAGTGTGTACTGCTCTCTTCGTTTTAAAATATAACAATATAAAATTAGATAAAACAACGAATTTAAATAAAATATGTTTAAATTTATCGTATTAGAATATGTCTTTATAAGTTGTTATATTTCGTCATAGACTTTTAAACGGTATCCGTTAATATTAGATGTGACCTTTTGATACTGGTGAACGGTCGTACGCGTGACGATAGATATACGCAAAGCGCGTCCCCGACATCCACCACATGGTTTCACACTAATCTACTCCATTTGGATGAATGAGCTTTTGCGAAATCTGGGCAGCAACAGCAACGAGCTGGAAGTATCTTTAATTTTGGGAGCTGCGTGAATGGCGGCAGATTCACCGGATCTAGCAGGCGGCATGCATGCGCAGGCCAAGTGGAAAGATGAGCTCATCACATACAGTGCCCGCCATTTGGTTTCCGCGTTGGGTTTCTCTGCGTATTCCAACCATCGGTTGCATTCTACGGTTGACACGTATGGAGTATGAACATTGGAAAAAAAACAGAGTCAGGTTAGTCTTGGACCTAAACTTCTATTACAGTATTTTTTACGAGCACAATGAGTGATTAACTGTATATTTACTTGATGAAGCAGCAGCGTAGTCATCTTCGAGATAGGTTGGACCGCCGTTGGAGCTTCGTCGCTACATCTCTACGATAGACTATTTCATCGACTGACATTGATGTCTTAAAAAAACAATCAGCCCATAAAAAAAAACTATTAGTTAATTATTCAGACACGACGGCGTTGTTGGCTCCATCAGACCGTCACTAACATGATGAACAGGTGGTATCAATTAAGTAGTAGTATGCATTATCACTTTGTTCAATGTGCATTGCTTTGCTTATGTGATAGATGTTGTTAACTTTGTTGTCCTCTATTTATATTGCATCAGAAAGATGAAATTATTTGTTTGTAAGGGAGATAGTATTTATTTTGTAAGGGCAAACATAGAAGAATACCTTGAAAATGTGTTTGAAGTTTTAAAATGACTTGAAGTACATTCATACCTGCGCTTTTTGAAAAAAATAATTATCTAAAGAGTTGAGAAGGTTGAAACAACTCACATTTGTAATTGGAGGAAGTACATCTTATCCTTTTTGTTCAATATGCATTGCTTTGCTAGTGTGACAGGCTCTCTTGACTAGTTAACCAATTTACTGACTTGGGAGCAGGGTTGGACTTACCGGTGGTAACCGCGCGGTTACCGCCCGTACCATGGGGGTACGGTTACCCGTACCGCGCGGTACGGTTTAATGAAATTCGCCCGAATTCAAAAATTTTAAAAAAAATGGTGAAGGTAGTGCTTGATTTGTAGTGTTTTATGGTGAAGAAATTTCTCCAAAAAGAGTAATATTTATTCAAATTTGAGAGCAAAACGGAGAATAAATTTGAAAATTGGAAAAAGAAAAAAAAAATGGGTCGGCCCGTCACACATCGCGCGGTAACCGCGCCAAACCGCGCCAAACCGCGCGGTTACCACGTCATACCGCACGGTAACCGCGGTCGATACCGCGGTTTGCCCGAATTTTTGAATTCAAATTTTGATTTGCAAATTTGTCGCGGTTTTGCGCGGTTACCGCGGTTACCGCCAGTAACCGCCGTACCGCTGAGTGGCGGTAACCGGGCCCCCGGCGGTAAGTCCAACCCTGCTTGGGAGGTCCTTTTCACCTGCTGTATTGTACTTTTTTTTAAATGTACGATGTCGTTGACTTTTCACATAACGTTTGATCATTTATCTTTTTTAAAAATTTAGTATAAACATGTAAAATTATAAGTTAAGATTATATTTTCTTTGATGATAAAATAAGTCACAACAAAATAAATGATATTTATATAATTCTTTTTAATAAAACAAATGATCAAATATTATGTGAAAAGTCAAGACATCATACATTTTGAAATGGAGGGAGTATAGGTGTAAGATCACTTCATACTAAGTGATTTGTCTGCTATTGTATTTCATCGTGTTTAACATGATATACTATTCTGCTTGAAAAAGAAAGAGTAAATTTCACTTTGGGCCATATTTTATAATCGAAGTTTTGTTTTGGACCATTTTTTAATTAATGTTTTTACTTTGGATCGGATATTTTTATCTTTCTTTTATTTTGGATCACCGACTCTTTTCTCAAGCATATGAACAATCTCGAGTACGTCGGCTTCTCTTCGTTAATAACTCCCACAGTTATATGTAAGATTATTTTCTTGACATATGATAAGTTGGATGTAAATGGATAAAATAGTTGAGGGTGGTCCAAAGTGACACAAAGGTAAAAATACCCGATACAAAGTGAAAACATGGTTAAAAGGATGATCCGAAGCGAAACGTCGGTAAAAAAGTGGCCCAAAATAAAATTACTTAAAAAAAGAGTACTAGCTAATCAAATCTCGAAGTGGTTAAAAAAATCTTTGTTGTGATTTTTTATGCGCTATTTTATCATGTCTGTTGTCTGCTCTCTCTGCTGAAAGGGTTGGTGCTTGATTAGTGCTGGTTAATTACTAAATTAAAAATGCTGTTACTTTTATCCAGGAAAAGAGGGCTTTTTACGTGATTGCTGTCACGCCCTCTCTTACGAACCTTCATTGACCTATTAGGAGGTGCCTGACATAAGCAAAGTGGCGTCAGTAATGACGATCAAATACAAACGTAAGCATGCATGACGATATTTTAAAATTGTACCATCCTTATATCAAGCGCGCGTAAGATGCGGATTAGCCTATCACTAGTTTTTTGCAAAATAAAATGCTCTTGATGTATAGTGCCATGAACACTAACTACCAACGCCTCGAAACGATGAGTGATATATTACAATTAACTATTCGGCGTGGAAAAAACTAATGAGCTACCTTTTTTAGTTTATGTATACTACCTTACGTTATTAATTGATACTCTACTATATATTTGCATCTTATCTGCAGCACGGTATCTTTCAATAATCAACGCACACTTTGTTTATGGGTAAGCCACACGGTTTGACTGTGACAGAAAGAAATCATGCTCATGCATGCAAGGCCTGATCAATGTCATATATAATGGGAAAAAGATGTTGCAACTAGTTTGGAGTAATTTGAAAAACAGTCTTGGAAGGGTTCCACGTGGACGATTGACATATTATGGAAAAGTAGAAAGGTAGCCCACGCGATACACGGGCATATATCATAAGTTATATTTGAAAAAATTATAAAACCGGAATATCAATTAAATGACAACTGCCACACTTCAAAAGCACTATCTCTTCAAAAATTTTCTTCATCAATATTGTTTGGATAATTTTTCAAGCTATTTGCTTTAAACTATAATATTTAATTCATCCCTACAGGAGATTATTTTAATCTTTTTCATTATCTAGAAAAAAAGATTGTCGTAGTTTATTTAAAAGGCATGTTTAACAAATTTAGTTAAATTTAAAGTAAGGTGTTTTTCATTTTAAGTTGAATGTTTAGGGACAATATTTTTTAACAAATCCTAGAAAATTATTATTGCTAATAAATCTGTTTATTTGTACCATCAAGCTACACTTCCTTTCAATTGATTCATATTATCGTAATTTGTTACATACTTGCATATAAATGAATAAAGACAAGAGAGATGCATATCCTAGACCTTGTTTTCCTGATACGCATGGTCTATAGTGTTTTTTCAAATATCTAGTTAATATGAGCTCTAAAATTTAAATTTGACACTAACAAATATAAGTTCTAAACCAACTATGCCTTGCTACCTTAGTGTGGTTTATATATGCAATAATTTTCGGCCTCCTCCATCGCTGCCGCACTTAGCCCAAAACCGTCGCACCATTGCCGTCGCTCATCGTCTTGGCCATCGTTGCACTCGTGGCCGCGCGGAAGGGACTCTGGCTCGCCATTTCTTCCTCTTCCTCGGCCTGAGGGCGAAGCGATCACGCTTTGTGCCGTCGGTCGTTCTTCACGGCGCCCCTTCCTGTCGCGGTAAAATCCCTCTGTTCCTTCCCGTTTCGTCCCTCCCTAGGGCGCTAGTTAGCTTGCCGCCCCGTACATGTAGATGTCGTTTTAGCGCCGTCCTCGCTCACCGTAGCTTGCCGCTGCGCCTTTGCTCCACGCCGTGAAAAGCTCGCTGGCGTTCTCTTTCTCCGGTGCCGCCTGTGCCCTCTTGTCTGGTGGGATGGATTCACGATCTCGCCTAGACCGCGTAGCTTCAGGGAATCGAGCCCTCGCAGCGTTGACAAGTTTTCTCCTTTCTCTCGTCAGTGGCAACCGCCGTCGCGACTCGCCCTCTCCGGTGGACTTCCGACGAATTCGAGCCATTGGCTCGTCTCCCTTCGCATCGCTCGTCGCTCCGATGTACTCACCATCCTCTGTGTCATCGTGCGTCACTTCGGTGAAGTGCCATCGCCGCCCGTCGTCAGATCCGACCGAGTCGTCTTCAACCTCCTACCATCCAACATGGCCGCCACATGGGCGCCACGTCATCACTGTCGCCTTCCTTCCGTGCGCGTGGTCCACGAAAAGCCATGAGGCTACGCATGGGCCTGCCGCACTCGTGCTCACACCGGTGCACCAGAGCCAAACCGCGTCCACCCAAACCCTAGACCCGTCTCGCGCGCACTCAGTCCATGTGGACCGTGCCGTCGACTGGTGGGCCTCGTTTGGGACCGCGCGGTGTGGACCACCATCCACCGGTCTTCTCGCGCACTCGCCCTCATGGGCCGCGTTCCCGCTTGGCCTTGGGCTGCCTTCGTTTGCACTCCGGCCCGCTTAGCTCGGCCGCGCCCGCGCCTTGCTTGGGTCGTGTCTCGCTGACGGCCCAATCCCCTTCGCTCGCTCGCTCGCTCGGCCGAAGGCTGTTTTCGCTTGCGCGTCGGCCCATTCGGCTCGCCTGCGCCACGCAAATCCTTTCAGGCCGCACCTCGAGTCGGCCCAAAGTCTAAAAGACATCCCTCTCCCTTTTTCTTTTCCAAGGAAATTCTTTAATCCTTTTCCCTTTAGATAGAAAATCAATAAATCTTAGAAAATTCATATCTTTTCAACCGTTCGTCTGTTTGACTCAGTTCAACTTCCAAAATTCCTCAAAACTCAAGTTCTACCCAATGACACACTTAGTGGTCATAAATAGGGTCTTTTCTTTGGTTGTTTTTGTTGAGTTGTCTCGTTCCGCGTGTAGCTTCGGAGCTCGAGGAGTCCCAATATGCGGAGTTTGAGGAAGAAGCTCAAGATGTCGAGCAAGGCAAGTAACCTTTGATCAATTAAGCCAAAAATTTCAAATTAAGTAATTCTTTTTACAAAACATGCATCTCTAGGTTACACTTATACTATCGACCACGACTTGCGATATAGCCGGCAGGCCTTACCTATAATTGCTACAATTGACTCCCTGGTTGATTGAATTACCCATAACTCCCTTGTTGCCTGTTACATTAGGTCTCGATATCCGTGCCTTCGGGCATGTATACCGATGGTCCTCCTCACACTTAATATGATCAACCGGATAAAACTTGGGTTTACAAAATCCTTGAAAAACCCGACACTTGGATCGGTGCCTTGAAAATAAAATGAGTTTCCAAAAATCGCGGTGCACGGAACGTACTGGTGGTATGATTTTTCCCGTTCTCATCCTTAAGGACCGATTCCTTCGAAATTTCATCCAAACATAATAAGTGCGACCACCTGGGTGAAGTGGGACACCCCTGGCTGAGTAATTAGGTTGGCCATGGAAATCTTATTTTGCTATTGTTTTGTTTGTTTTGTTTCAGTTTTGTTAACGCCAAAATTTGGTAAGCCCCGAAGTGATTATCGGCTCAGGAATCGTATCGGCTTCAGAGTCCTGGGATGAACCGATGGACATATCAAGTTGCCAGCAGTTAGATTCTTGATGGATTCAGTTAAGGAAATTAATCAATTAAAGAAATCTTATCCAAAAGAGACCGAGTTTGAGTAGGATGCAGCATGGCAAGTTATCTATTAATTAGGTAGAGTCAATTAATTTCCTTTTACTTTTAGGAAAGATTGTTTAGAGTCTGAATAGGACTTGTATCTTTTAATTTATCTTTAGAAAAGTTTGTGTTTTGTCTAATAAGGACTACTATCTACTCATGAGTATAAATATGTTCACCCGGGGTCTATGTAAGATATCTCTCGATCAATACAACTACTCTCGGTACATTGCCACCCTCTTTTCTGAGGTTTTTATTTATCAACCGGCAGAACTTGACACTTGATGCAGAGCTGCATCGGCTTTCGATCTCCGGCGAAGGAGTAAGTCCTATGTTCTGCCGACCTTGGCAATTGTATCGGTTACATTGGTGTTGTTCAAGGCTGCATCGCCTCGACCTCTTGGATCACTCTGGTTCGGTTGATATATTTGCCTATCTATTTATCATATATCTTAGTTAATCTAAATCGATTATTCAATTTAGTTGTATTGGTTAGATCTTTTCTAGGGTTTTGCTGGTATCGGATAAATTGTTTTGTAGATCTAGATTAGCTAAGGTATTTACCACCCTGAAAATCAGTCAAAGGCTTGATTGTCTAGGTATTATGTTTTTTTTCATACTTTGCGCTGCATCAGCCCTGTCATGCTTAGAACCATAATCTCTAGCCTGCTTTTTGATTGCCAATACGGGTTTCATCGGGGTTTCAGCCGATGAGTTATCTGGACGTTGCATCGGCTCACAAGGATTTCATACAAGTTGGATTTAGCTGATGACAACAAAAGTTTCATTAATTATCTAATCGTTTTGATTTAATGACATCGGACCTCCAGCCGATGTATGCTTTAACCTTCGGATCAACGTTTATTCTATCATGTCATTATTGGCTGATTGGTTTCTATTAGATTATATTATTATTTTATTACATTATTATCAGCCGATTGTCTTTATATCATTATTTACTCAAGTATCAGAATCTACATTGGATATATAGACGATTGCTCAAAACCTTATCGACATCGGCTGGTATCGATATCGGTTGGAATTACTATATTGGCTTGTGAGTCGATCGACTCTTTGATCTGCTGTTTATATAGCTTGTCAGTTGCACGATCAAACTGACTGGCATCCCCATATCTCATCAATTTTAGGACCTGCACTAGAGCTAAGCAGATCTCCCAGGCCTTCGTGTGCTACACGCAGGATCTACGTCAACACATCTTTTGGCACGCTCGACGGGATAGATTTTGCGTCAACAGGTTTGTTGTTTAAATTGATAGAGTTTTTATGAATCGAGAAAATTATCTTTACCTGTTGCAACGCACATGCATTTTTGCTAGTTAGTAAAAAAAAGTAATTTGTAGGTAAAGCTTTTATATGTCCTTAACAATTCAAAAGCAAATGTTATAAAAAACCATAAAATTAACTTTAAAATTAAGTTTTAAAATTCAAATTTTGGCTTATAGACATACGCATAAGCGAAACGGTAAGGTTGCATATACAAAAGTTCTTAAGTGGGATCAAAAGTCACGCGAAGTGTGACTACGTGGCTAGTATATCATGATTATGGATCGGAGTATATAGTAACAAAGAAGAACGGAATACCACACATGCATTGGCATTATTTATTGTTGCGTGCATACATGCAGAAAACTACTCTATATTTTCATGTTGTCTAAATAGTTATAAAAGAAACTAAGAAAACTTGATGAGATTGATTAATATATGATATATCATCGTACAAACATACGACTTTAAATTTGATTTCTATAATTTGCATAGAAACAAAAAAAATTGAATTTCTATAATTTGCATAAAAACAAACAAATTAAATATGACTATAACTATACACATACGAGCTCCATCAGCTTAATTTATTTTCTCTTTTTGTTACAACATGCAAAAACCGAATTTGAATTTTTATGTTTATGGAGTGATATGTCATACATTAATTTATCTTGTTATTTTTTTAAAATTTTTTATACAGTAACTATTAGTAAATATGCAAACGAAGAGATATCTTTTAAGAGTAATGCGAGCTACATAGCAAAGCTACTCAATAGGAAGGAAGAGTTAGAGGTTGAGTGATTGAAATATCGCACCTGTGCTACGATCGATAATGCATATGTGTCATGGATGGAGTACACACTTGACTTACTGCCACAATAATTTATTAATTGCTGAATGAATGATAGCAGCATGGTGTATTTGATCTAGCGATCCACGACGTACTTCTAACTTACAGTTCATGGAATAAGTCTTTTTTTTCTTTCCAAAAAGAATTAAAGAAAAACAGTAAAGTGAAAGTAAATTTGGAGTACCCTGCTTGCTTTGCAAGAGGAATGAATTCGCTCGCACGTATCACGAATTCAATTGGAATTCGAGCCTTTGAGTGAATGCATCCTCATTTGTTGTACTTATGTGATCTAAATAGTTAAATTTACAGGTGTAATTATGTTTATGGTTAATTATTTTGTAAGTGGTAGATTCGTATCTATCTGACTATGAGATACCTACGATGATTTTATCTATCTCAGATATATCACTAGTCTTCGGAGGTGTTTATAAAGATATGGTGTACGTGTGTGTTTATATGGGTGGATGTGTGCAAGTGTATATGAGCGCATATTGTAATGTGTTTTGAAAAAGAATGATTTATTATGTTTTTCTCTGTATGTTGATTAAATTTGATCTTGTTTGCTTGTGCATTGATATGTGACACAATAATTGTTTTTGTTACCCATTCGTCTTGATCTTGTTTGCTTGTGCATTGATATGTGACACAATAATTGTCTTTGTTACCCATTCGTCACTTTATAAACTAACTTTGGGTATAACTTCAAGTACTCTTTGCACAAATATACTCATTCGACGATCAAAAAAAAGTATATTCATTCGTGGAGTGAAATGCAAGCGCGCGATAGCTGTGTCGCATGCAAACGCAATGCGTGTATGTTATGCATGTCGTACGTATGTAGGCTAATTTGCATATCTCACACTCACATCACATATAGAGACCTATGTAAGTACCTTTTGGTTGTCTTGAGATCAATATCTTTCCTTTTTTCCCTATATAGTTGAGTACACTCGGATGCTATTCAATCGTGCTCACTACAAAATGTTGTGCCACCCCTTTTCAGAGGCTTGAGCTAGGGCTTTGTTTTCATGCACGCCATCAAAATATTTTTAAAAACAAAATAGATAAACATTTGACCACATATATTTTGGTGTCATACATCACTTTATAAAGTAATTAACAAGTTCCATTTAAACATAGAAAAATACAAACAATCTAATACTCCCTCCCTTTGTCTCAAATTATAAGTCCTATAAATTCTTTACCCGGTCTTCAATGATATAATTTGATCACTAATATATTTCATATTATATTATCAACAACTATAAAACTAGTAGCATACTCGTGCTAACGATACGGCAACATTAGAAAATCACACACATGAAGTCAGGTACAGTCATGACTCATGTACCGTTTGAAAAACAAATAGCACATCTCAATTAAGATAAATGTTTCTGATAAATAGCACATTGACGAACATGTCAAAGGGTTGCTTATGTCTTGTAAGCTGTAATACAATGGAGTATTTCAGCATTAGCACCTTGATCTGTTATTCCCTCATACATGCACACTGAAAACAATTATGAGTGGATATATTTTGTAAATATGCCTTATGACCAATTAAGAAAGACTCAGTAGAATTTCATTTCCATATGGAGCATTCATTTTGTGGCAGCTTAAATTATAAACATATAGAGAAAGGGGCAAAAGTGATAAAAAATTTAGTCATTTTCCCCTGCAGATTAATTGCTGTTTGCCATAGTCCAGGAATATTCAAATTCAAATACTAAAACAGTGTAAACTATTGGGAGGTGGTTAAGGACCGAGCCATGAAGCTAAGCATGAAACGACCCCCGTACAACCGTACTTCTCGAATGGGTATAGACCTAGCGGAGTAAATAGCCGAGCGGATGCAGTATCCCTGCGTAGTGGTTTTCTTGATGTGTATGAGAGGCGGGGCCTACGGTGGAGCAACCACTGGTAGGACCGCCATGTGTAAACCTAAACTTAATTATAACTTAATGCATGTGTGAGTCTTCCCTCCCGGGAGCGCCAGAACTCCTCTCACTGCTAGAAACCGTGTACGCCTAGAGTGCATGAGGATGTAAGTTCATGGAGCGGGTACTGCCAAAGTGAGGTTATTGAAAGGCTTTGCCGTGACACGTCTCATTCGTTGGGACTTCGGCTCATGTGTTGGGCAAGTCACGGAGTATGGGTAAAGTGTACATCTACTGCAGTGTGAGTAAATCAAATCTATTCGAATAGCCGTGCTCGTGGTTATTGAGCACCGGGACATGTATTACACTTGGCTAGACTCTAAATTTTTAAACTGGTTGGGATGGGTGTGCATAATGATTTTTATGTGCTGGTGGTTCAACTTCTCGAGAAGCGAGAAGGGGTAGGCCCCAGAAAACCATGACGACACAATGACGGGAAACTATCCTTGGCTCACAATGGATGGTGGACAGAACCGTCGTTGATTAATGAACTATGGTATTAAAACTTGATCAGTCTACGCTAGGTCTTAGGCTTATGAAAAGATTTACAAAACCTGCTTTACGCAAAAGAACCGGAAGCCACTCCTTGAAATACCCTTTATCATATGCATTCTTTGTGTGGTGGCTTGCTGAGTGTTTTTGTACTCACTGTTGCTCTGAACCTGACGTTTGCTTGTGCTTAGTGGTTCTGGCAGCAGGAATGATTTGTTATCAACTGCAGGTCCAAAATAACTTGGTAATGCTGGATCATACAATTTAAGCGAAAATTAGAGAGACAGGAGAAGCAGTGGTCACAAAATAACACCTGCACCTATCTTCGTGCCATATATCTCAGTGGTGATAAAATATTTGCATTTTTTGTTGGAATTTGATCACCTTTTCAATACAAATTACAACAAAAAATGCAATGCATGACCGTTTGAAGAGTTATTTTATTTTTCAGCAATATAGACAGTTCTCATTCCTAAGAGTAAAGTGATGAAATGCAAAATATAAGGTAATTATTGTTAGAATCCATGTATGATGTACCATTGGCCTCTGTGCAAAATAAAATTTTCACAATGCGTGAACAAGTTATGACAAGATAACCTGATCATTCGATAAGAAAATCACCTTCAGCTTCTCCAGCTTGCCTTAGTGCGGCAGCAGCATGAACCCTGTATGGATAAAAAAAATGCATGCAATCAACATATCTATAGTACCCCGTATTAGCATAATCTTCAGTGGTCACAAACTATATCATGCTGCTCATTTGTATGCAAGCATGTTGGTTTTTTATTTTTACCCCATATGGAGCTCCCCCAACTTTTTTCAAGACAGCATCTCCAATGTCTTCCATTTCAGTTGTGCACAAATGTGATTATATTATTTGCAGGCAGCACAAGCAGTTTCTACGCTATAGGGCATTCTAAGTTTCTGACCATAGCACAAAAATCTTAGTGCAAAACTCCTCTATTTCCATTCACAGCAGCCATAGCTTCGTTTATGTAATTATTACGCCTGCAGCTTTTGTCTTTGATTCCAACAAAGTAGGGAGACATTAGCTATTTAGCATAGCATATGTGCTGTGTAGTGCAACCAGTCCGATGGCACAACCTCCTCATTTAGTTGCCGGCTTTGCTGTCACTTTGTGCTTTGTTTGTCTGAGGTCTGACACACTAAAAATGAAAAATAAGTAGAACCAAAAAAGTTCAGAGACAGACCTCAAGGAAAAAAAGACAACTGAAGCATACCTTTTTGCCTGACAACATTTTCAAAATTATAGATGATTGTCATTGTCACCTAGGGTATCTCTGAAATTTGTGATTGCATACATCATACATGGATTCCGTACTTGCGCATTTAAAATGTATCTTCGGACTTTTGGAAATACGGTACGATAAACAGTAGTGGTCAAAGTTTCTAGTATTATTGTCTCAGCGGTGCTTCAAATTATAGTATTTTACATGAAAACAATCATTTAGTTGTCTGAATAGTGGTTCAAATTCTAGGCTTACAGATGGAGCCTACCATATCATATCATTGATAGAAAGGCAATATACAGAGACCAGGAGTTCAGGAGTTCGGCCATCTTGCCCTGATTAAAAGCTCAAAATTAGCAAAGATTTCTTTTTTGAAAAAGATGAAATAGAGAGCATAATAAACATGTCAGTACCATGTTCCTTCATTGCCTGATGGAACAGCCTTGTCTTGTAGAACAAAGTCATCATGCACGGCACAATGTCGTGGTTGGCGAGCTGACCGTGGCGGGATGTCCGTTACAGGCGACGCGACCACTGTGCACAGCAACAACAGTTGGAGCGCTAGTAGCCGCCTCACAAAACGGTGGCGATGGACGCTGGTGCAGCAGCAGGAAGCTGCTCGATGAAGAGAGGAGAGGAGGAATGCGATCAGTCGACCCGGCAAGAACGGCGTGCGAGGGGAAGGCGAGGCACGCAGCACGGACGCTGTTGGGCCTGCGAGGATTGGAGAACGGCAAAGCCGAACCGACATCGCCACCTCTCATCTGCATTCTCCACGTGTGGGTTTTTGGTTGGCTCCTGATAATGATTGTGAAAGTTACTGACCTTTTCAACTGTCATAAGCAGCTATAAAAGAAGGAGCTTTCTTCACTTTCAACACATATCTTAAGGAGCAATTCTCTCTATCTATATTGTATCTTCTATAGTATTAGTGAAAATAGACTTAGAGTATCTTCGGTCCTATAGTCTTCTCGAAGATTCCGGTATGTATTTAGTACTTTACTTTTCTTGTAAGACTATAGTTGAATTAATAGAATTATCTTTTTTATATTTTTGTGTTCATAATTCATATACTGCTTTAGTAGTTATATGCTTTATAAATAGGATGTACTTCATTTATATGCTTTACTAGATTAGGCTAGTCGATCTATGCTACGGTAACGGTCTAATGATCTTGATGGGTTGCTCTAGCTCTAACTTGTTCATTCAAAGGGTGGGAGTCCTGGAGAAGTTAGTGATATTATTTATTAGCATAATTATAGTGCTTAGGTTAGATAAATGCCGTTGGATGCAAGTGTGCCCCACGGGAAATGAGGTAGGCGACAGGTGATGACAACCTTGTCTGTCCTTTGTATTCCTTCATGTTCGGATATGACGTAAGAGTATATAAATGTCATAACCACGCTGATAGACCAGCAAAGAGTGATCTCTCAGTAGTACCTAGATGTCTAGAACTAAGTTCTAGCCTTGTAAGCATGTATGTGTCAACAAAACATGATTAATATAGAAGTATAGTTATATCGTAGTTCTCTTATGTCCTTTTCCACTATACTAATTAATTAGAGATGAATCTTCTATGTATCACATTACCCTTTAATCATATTATCCTAACCCCTGTTTAGACTATGGTGAGTTAATTATATATCGATTAATGATGTATAAACTATGTTTTTACACCGTCGTCTTCTCTACGAAAATATAAATAAGATACCCTTAGGAATACTCATGGGTGAAGTGCTACATCGGTATCTGTGCCTTGTGGATTTATCTGTAAACATAAAAAATACTAACTAGTTGGTGAATTATAGGATAGATAGATGACACAATTAATTTATTTCAAATAATTTTTCTTCACTATTTGCAGTGATATTTTTGGGAAACTTATAAACAATCAACCACGTTCTTAAGCGTTATTGATTAAGTTCGTCAACAACAATTAGGAGCTAACCTTATCTAGTTGCTCATGTTTGATAGCTGACATATGTTCTATGTATACAAAGGTCATATAGCGGAAAGCCTAAAACGATATTGAAAAAAGAAGATGATGACGACACCATGGCCGATTGGCTAATACGTCAGACACTACGTTTTAGATTCATACGTCAGCATGGCACTTGGCACACTAAGCTAGAATATACAACATAATAGATGATGTCGTTGACTTTTGACACGACGTTTGTTCAGCTATCTTATTTTTAGGAAAACACTGTAGGGGAAACCCTCATAATAAAAATATATTAAAAAATAAAAGTAATTACAGGTTTACCCGTTCGAGAGGATTGCTCTCCATCAACATTTAAACGATACAACAAGAGGGAGAGGTCACTCTTAAAAATTAGGCTATTCCTTTGTTTCCAAATATTTCAAGCTTCATAAAGGATTTTCTCAATGAAGTGTGATAGTCTATAAGAACTTTTTGCTTGGTGTAACAGTTCCTCAAAAGAGAGAAACATGTCCCAAACTACACCAAACTAGGCCCAACATTGAGAGCTGAATGGACATTGGAAGAACAGATACAAAGAGGTCTCTCTTACCGTAGCTGAACATAACACACATGTTAAAACACAATCTTCAGGGACACAATGTCTTCTATCAAGCATATCATGGGTATTTAAATGATCAATTAAAAGAAGCCAACCAAACACCTTAACCTTCATAGTGCATTTGCTTCTCCAAATCCAATTTAAATACCCAGTCACTTGGATATGCATAAAATTAATGGCATAGATTTTCTGAGAGAAAAGATTGCCATTTCCCCAAGCATAGGTCCATAGGTCTCTTTCATTAGTAAGCTGATCTAGACGATCAACAGCCGACATAGAGAGATACTCCTGAAAGGCTTGCTCTGAAATAGAAGCACAAAAAGTTGTGATAGAACTTTTGATGAAGTTTTACTAACTAAATCCTTTGGATTTGTGGCATAGGAGTGAGCCCTGGGATACATTATTGTCCTAGCCTTATTGTTCCATAAAACATCCGTCCTATTTATTTTGTTGTGACCTATTTTATCATTGAATAAACTTTACGTATGACTTATACTTTAATATATCTATACTATTTTTTAATAAGGTGAACGATCAAACGTTATTGAAAAAGTTAAAGGCATCATCTATTAAAAAACAAAGGTAGTACGATGGACATGGATTGGGATCTGGCGTGGTTGCTAGTGTAACTACAACTGCAGCAGTTGCACTAGCACCATGATGAGAAATCAAGAGTCCAAATCAATACTGTCATTGTCAAGAATAAGACATACCTTCTATATATGGGTTCGCGGTATATAAAAATAACATATACCTAATAGTATACGAGAAGGTATCCTTTGGTTAAGAAAATATAATGGATAAAGAAGAAAATTATCTTCCCAAAATAGAAGATGTTCGGATAAGGAATGAGAAACGGAGTCCTACTCGAACACTATAAGGACTACTCGGATCGTATCCATACTTGTCTCCACTACTACAGAAAAGATCATTGGTGCCGGTTGGGAACCGATCATAGGTGTCGGATTTCCCAAGCGGCACCCAGCATGCAAAAACCAACTGGATGTAGAACCGGCACTTATAAGGATGAACGAGCCAAAAAAAATGTCGGCTTGGCTCGAATCAAGCCAACTTGAGCACATCAAGGACGCCATTCATCATTCATCAAGAACATATCAAGAACATCATTCATCATTCATCAAGAACACATCAAAAACATCATTCAAGAACACATCAAGAACCGTTTCCTCGCCCTCCGTGCCTTATCCACCACCACCGCCATCGTCGGATGGAGAGGAGGAGGGCGCCGCCGCCTTCTCAGCCACCACTATCACCGCTGCTGCAGGAAACCGCCGTCGCCCGATGGAGAGGAGAAGGGGTGAGACTCCCCTCTAGCCGGATGGAGTGGTGGGGAGGGTGTCGCCGCCGCCACCGGGTCGTCGCCGCCTCCCCTCCCGCCGGATGAAGCGAAGGAGAGGGCGTCGCCGCCATTGCCTCACCATTCGCTAGATCTGGCGGAGGGTAGGGCGTCGTCGCCGCTGTCTCCCTCCTACCGCCGCCACCGCCTTCGTCGGGTCACCACCGCCGGGTGGTGCGGTGGAGAGAGAGGGAGCGAGCGAGAGAGAGAGCTGAGAGAGGGAAGGAGGCAGAGAGAACAAGAGAGGATAAGGGAGAGGAGAGGATAAGGGGGAAAGAGAGGTGGAAAGAGGTTTGGCTCAGTCGGCTCTGCCCAGTTTTCTTAATAGGTGTCGTTTTTTTATAAAACCGGCACTTATAATATAAATATAGATGTCGGTTCTTAAAAAACCGAGACCTATAATATATTATAGGTGTCGGTTCTTCAAGAAAACCGACACTAATACTATAGGAGTCGGTTTTTATTTAGAACCGATACCAATCTCTTCACAAAGGTGTTGGTTTTGGCCGATGGTGTCCCGTGGATGCACGTTTTGGGCGGGAAAAGCACTATAGGTGTTGGTTTTAGCATTTCCGGCACCTATAGTGCCGACCTGTATGTCCGTTTTTGTAGTAGTGCTCTCTAGTTGTCCTTGGACAAGGGGACATTCGAGGGTATAAATACAAGACCCTATAGAAGGAGAGGGGACAAATGAACATAGAAGGGAAGCCTAGATAAACCCAATGTAGGAGCCACAAAGGTCGACAAGAGGGATCTAGAGCTACCTCCAATCTCGCCGACTTCATATTCGAGGAAGAAGACTACACTAGCCGTCAAGGACGTGTGATTGCTCCATGCTGCTAAGCCGATGTCGACTAGATTAGATCATCTCAAATATTGTACTCGTGTGATACTAGTATATAAAGGCAACACTAGCTTCGGCCAATAGGAGTAGGGCTGGGCTATTACCTATCAGTTAAGGGGCCCGAACCTGTATAAAAAGCCTTTTGGCCCATGTGCGGCGGCAGGCCCCGGAGCGCCAAGCCTTCATCCGTGAAGAGGTGGCACGGCTCCTGGAGGCCAGATTCATCCGAGAGGTCATCCATCTGGAGTGGCTCACGAACCCGGTCGTCGTCCCCAAGGCAAATGGCAAGCTCCGGATGTGTATCGACTACACCGACCTCAACAAGGCATGCCCTAAGGACCCTTATCCCCTGCCACGCATAGATCAGATTGTCGACTCCACTGCGGGGTGCGACCTTTTGTGTTTTCTAGATACATACTCAGGGTATCATCAGATTCGCATGGCTAGGGAGGATGAGGAAAAAACTGCATTCATTACTCCTGTAGGCACTTATTGTTATACAACCATGCCTTTCGGATTAAAGAATGCAGGTCTTACTTTTCAACGTACTACTCGCATTTCATTGGGTAGTCAGATAGGACGCAATGTTGAGGCATATGTCGATGACTTGGTCGTGAAAACCCGCAACCAAGAGACCTTGCTCTCGGATTTGGCGGAGACTTTCGAGAGTCTCCGCTCCACGCGCATGAAACTGAACCCCGAAAAGTGTGTGTTCGGTGTACCCGCGGGCAAACTTCTCGGGTTCTTGGTCTCGGCCCGAGGCATAGAGGCCAATCCCGAGAAAATACGAGCAATAGAGCGGATGCGCCCCCTAGTAAGCTTAAGGACGTGCAATGCGTCACAGGATGCATGGCCATTCTAAGTCGATTCATATCGAGGCTGGGAGAGAAGGCGCTGCCCCTATTTAAGCTCCTTAAGCGCTCTGGGCCGTTTGCCTGGACAGAGGAGACTGAGCAAGCCCTCACCCAGTTGAAGGCTTATCTCAGCTCTCCCCCGGTCCTGGTGGCCCCGGAGCCAGAAGAGCCGCTGATGCTTTACTTAGCGGCGACCCCGCAGGTAGTTAGCGCAGCGTTGGTTGTGGAGTGCGACGAGGAAAGTCCTCGGCCCGCGCGCCCCCATCCTGTGTCGGACCGACCCGGGCCAGAGTAGGGAGGAAAGGCCCCCAAGCCGGACGGCGGCCTAAGGCCCATAACGACCGGATGTGGCCCTCTGCCCGCTCGTCAGACGACGCCGGGTGCCCCCGACCCCCAGGGAGGCCCCGAGGTCACTGGGGGAAGGAGCGACCCGACGTCCTCCGACCCCAAGGTCACCGGCGTAGAGGTCAACCGGGCCCCGCAAGGCCCCTCTGGCAATGGGCGCCTCGAGGACAGTGCCCTCAACGAAGAGGCTAGGCCCCGCCGAAAGGTGCAGCGGCCCGTCTACTTCGTTAGTGAGGCGCTACGGGATGCCAAAACCCGATACCCTCAAGCCCAGAAAATGCTATATGCAATCCTGATGGCTTTGAGGAAGCTGTGCCATTTCTTCCAGGCGCATCGGGTCACCGTGGTCACGTCCTACCCCCTTGGCCAGATCTTACACAACCGAGAAGGTACTGGATGGGTGGTGAAATGGGCGATCGAACTCTCCGAGTTCGATCTACACTTCGAGCCACGCCACGTGATCAAGAGTTAGGCCCTCGCCGACTTTGTGGCCGAGTGGACCCTGACTCCCGAATCTGACCTCGGGCTCTCCGCCCCCGAGGCCGAGGCAGGCCCCTCGCGACAGCCTCACGCCGCCCATTGGGTGATGCAGTTTGATAGCTCCCTCGCCCTCTAGGGCACCGGTGCGGGGGTCACCTTGACCTCGCCAAGCGGGGACGTCCTCAGATAGCTGGTTCGCCTAGATTTCCAGGCAACCAACAACATGGCGAAGTACGAGGGACTCCTTGCGGGACTCAGAATGGCAGCCGGAATGAGGATCCACCGCCTCCTGGTATTAGGCGACTCTCAGTTAGTCATGAACCAGGTCTCCAAGGAGTACCGGTGCTCTGACCCGCAAATGGAAGCCTACGTTCGCGAGGTGCGACGTATCGAGCGCCATTTCGACGGGTTAGAGCTTCGGCATGTGCCCAGGCGGGACAATACACTTGCCAATGAGCTCTCAAGGCTCGCCTCCTCGCGAGCCCCGACCCCACTAGGCGCCTTTGAGGAAAGGCTTGCCTAGCCGTCGGCGCGTCCCGATCCCCCGAGGAAGCCGGGTACTGCCACGGTACCCCCGGGGCCCGTCGGAGTCTAAGCCTCGGGGTCCAAGGGGTTCGAGCCCGACCCCCCAAGACAGATCGCCTGGATGGCCGAGATCCAGGCGTTCCTCAAAGATGAGACTCTACCTGAGGATCGAGAAGGGAGTGAGCGCATCATTCGCGTCTCCAAGCGCTACGTGCTGGTAGAGGGGGCCCTCTACCGACGCGGGGCCAATGGGGTCCTCCTAAAATGCATCCCTCGGGACCAGGGCGTCGAGCTTCTGGCCGATTTCCATGAAGGCGAGTGTGGAGCCCACTTCGTCTCGCGCACCTTGGTCGGCAAGGCCTTTCGCCAGGGTTTCTACTGGCTGATGGCCTGTATGTCGCCATCGACAAGTTCACCAAGTCGCTCGAGGCTTACCCAGTCATCAAGATCGACAAACACTCGGCCCTCAAGTTTATCAAGGGCATCACTGCCTGGTGCGGGGTGCCCAACTGTATCATTACGGACAATGGCACCCAGTTCACCAATGAACTATTTGGTGACTACTGCGACGACATGGGCATCAAGCTCTGTTTTGCCTCCCCCGCCCACCCCAGAAGCAACGGTCAAGTAGAGCGCGCCAACGCGAAAATCCTCAAGGGCCTTAAGACCAAGACCTACAACGTCCTCAAGAAACATGGGGACTCCTGGATCGAGGAGTTACCAGCGGTGCTTTGGGCAAACTGGACTACCCTAAGCCGAGCGACAAGAGAACCGCCTTTCTTCCTAGTCTACGGTGCGGAGGCGGTCCTCCTATCCAAGCTCACCCTGAGGTCCCCTCGGGCCACCATGTACAGTGAGGCTGATTAAGATCAGCTTCGCCGAGACGACCTCGACTACTGGAAGAGCGAAGGCGGCGCGCGGCCCTCCGAGCCGCGCGCTACCATCAGCACCACGTCCGGGCCCGATCACTCAGCATCAATGACCTCGTTCTACGCCACGTCCAAACGCGTGCTGGATTGAGCAAGCTCTCACCAATGTGGGAGGGACCATAAAGTGTGATCGGTGTCCCCCGACGGGGCTCGGTTTGACTGGCCACGGAGGACGGCACAGAGCTGCCTAACCCGTGGAACATCGAACATCTTCGCCGCTTCTACCCATAAAGGGGTCGAGAGTTGTGCCTCGGACTCGGGCCAACCCTGCATGCCCCCTCGGGCGTGCGGGATTGGCCGGGGGCTCCCACTATATATATTTATATGTGTTCCTTTCTGTACTTTAATAGCAAACTTTCTTGATTTTTGTTTAAGGTTGTGCCTGTGTTGTCTCTTCCCTTTTGGGTATTTTGGCTTGACTTGGCTCGTTCGTGCTCGTTCCTACCCTCGGCAGCTCGGGCCATCTAAAACGCTGATGGGGCCCAGAACCGAGCCGTGCCCCGGGGCGCGGCGAACTCCGAGGGAATTGGTAATGGTCCACAATCGGGTCCCCACTAATCCCCGGTCACCGCGTTCCCGGCCTGGCCAGTCTCGACACGTGGAACTCCCCAAGGCATTAGCATCGACCCTTGCTGCTTGAGGCCGAGGCCCGAGCCCGAGCCCCCGCTCAAGCCAAGCTCGGTGGGATCACAAGACAGGCCAGTCTTATCACGAGCAAAAAAACGTAATTAACATTGAATTGAAAATTTTTTCATTGCAGGTAAATGGAAATAGCGGGAAATGTATATACAAGTATGGCCCGGAGGCCTTAAAGCAAGAAAAGAAAAGATAAAGGCGCGCGGCAGCCCGGGAGTCGGCCTCGCCCGCTCAGCCCAACGCGCTCGGGCCACCAGCCTCGCTGTCGCTGTTGCCGTTGTCGCCGCCGTCATCGCCATCATCCTCCTCGTCGGAGTCCAGCGCGAAGGCGAGCCGAGGGGCCGTCCCCTCGAAACCATGGATGATCTCGTCGGCGGCCTCTCGAACTTGAGCGCGCGCGCCGGCCTCGGTCCCGGGAGGAACTCCTCGAGCGCCACCCACGGAGAGAAGTCGGGGTCGCGGGCCTGGTAGCTCCCCAGCACGAGCTCCACCGTCCCCCATGCGAGGTCCCTCGAGGAAGACTTCACCGTCTCCTCAATCTGCTCGGGGAGCTTCTCTAGGTCCCCGGCCATCTCCGAGAGGCGGTGAGCGAGACCCCCCCTGGTTGGCGGCATACTTGGGGTGCCGGTCGCGCCATATGCCCGCCCGACGCCCCGCGCGGTCCAGACGGGCGACGACGTCCCGCAACATGCCGGGCCCCACCTTGTTCGCCAGCCGGAGAGCGTTGAGCTCCCCAGCGGATGAGTCTAGGGCACCTTGCAGCTCGGCGACGGTGCCCTCGGCGACCACGAGGCGGGCGGCCTGGTCGTCCTGGCCTGTGGCCTCCCCGCCGTTGTGCGCCAGTGCGTCCAGTTCCTTTGCCCGCGCCTCGAGTTTGGAAGGACGCTGCTCCAGCGCGGCCCTCTCGGTGCGGGGACTCTCCAGATGGCGGCGCTCGCGCGCCGCGATGGCCTCCTCGCGCTTGGCGAGTTGGTTGTCGTGCCGGCGCGCCGCCGCCTCGCGACGGGAGATGGTGGACTCACGTTCAGCGATCCCCCGTCGCGCTCCTTTCACGCCTCGTTGTGGAGGCGCAGATCTTTCGCCAAGCGCCACGCCGCGGCCTCGGCCTCCCCAAGGACGCGCCCCCGCTCAGTGACCGCGTCCTCGCGGAGGCGAAGTGCGGACTCCACCTCCGTGGCAGTGGCCTCGTGCGCCACCAGCGTCGCCTCCCGGGCGTCCAGGGTGCGAGCGCGCTCCTCCAGCATTTCCAGTGCCCGGTCACGCTGGTCGAGGGCTTTGGCCCGCTGGCGCACGGCGGCCTCCGCCACCTGTAGGCGCAAGTCCCGCTCCTCGAGCGTGCCGGTGCGTTCTTCCAGCGCCATGATGCGGGTCTCCAGGGCCTCCTCGCGCTGACGCGTCGATTCATCAGTCTCTGTCGTCCTCCGCTCCCGGGTTGCGGCGGCGTTGAGCACCCCGCGCGTGGTGTCGAGCTTCTCTTCCAGCTCCGCCGCGCGGACCCTGTGCTGGAGGCAGAGATTGGCCCACTCCCCGTGCAGTGCCTGCATCTAGGCGCTCAGCCCATCCAACACGGTGTTGTTGGTCGTGGCCAAGGCCTGCAGGAGGGGCTCTGCGCTCAACGGAGTGGTGGCGGAGACTGCCGCCCCCGCGGTGGTGGAGTTCGGCTCGGCTCCCCGGTCGCCATGTGGGCCTCGGGGCCTCCCTCGAGGGCCTGCTCCTCGGCGTTCGCCGAGGCGTTGGGCCCTGGGCGCGCCCCCTCCCTGCCGTCACCGGTAGCCCCCACGGTCGCCTCGGCCTCCCGCGCGGCCAACTCGGCAGCCCGGGCAGCCGCCTCGGCTTCCCATGTGCTGGCGGCCTCGACCACCCGCGCTGCTGCTTCGGCCTCGCGCGTGAGTGCGGCCTCGGCCTCTTGTGCGACCACCTTGGCCGCCCGAGCGGCCACCTCAGCCTGGCGTGCCCGGGCTGTCTCCCAGGTAGCCTCCTCGACCTCCCGCAGACGCGCCTCGGCTTCCCAGCGGTCAGCCTCCCGCCACCATGCCTCCTTGGTCATCGTTTCTTCGGCCCCGCTGCTCGTGGGCCGGCTGGCCTTGGATTGGCGGGAAGGGTCACCACCCCTGGCGCCGCGGCACGGGATCTCGCTGAGGTATCAAGAAACAAATAAAAGCTAAACAAGGGGCCGGGGGAATAAAGGATCGACCCCCTCGGGCATGAGATCGTACCTGCAGGGCGGGCGGTTGCAAGACCACTCAGGGGGCTTGATGAGGCTCCCCCTACATGGCTCGGTCTCCCCCATTTTGCGGAGCCACTTCTTCTTCCTCTCGCCCTCGGGCAAGGACATCGGCACGACACTCACCGGGCGCCTGCTGCCGGCGCGCTCCACCCCGCCCCCATGGGGAGGAGACGGAGGAGGGGTCTCCCCCTGCTTCCTCTTTCCCTTGGCGTCGACAGGGCGGTTGCCCCTCGAACCCCCGCCGCGGGGCCCCACTGTGCGGCTCCCTCGGGGGGAAGGTCGCTCTCCTCCTCCTCCGCAGCTGCCCCCTGCACTGTCGCTGCCACGGTGGGCCTGGTCCCCCGAGGCACTGACCGTCTGCATGATGGCCAGAATGTTGGTGCGCTCCGGGTCACTGCAGAGGGGGGAAGATCCCCGGAGGGATGAGGGACGACTCCACGGCGCTAAGGTTTAGCACCCGCTTGACCACCATCCTGAGGTCCTTGGGGTCCCAATCCCACTTGCGGCCTTGGTGGGTCCTCAGGTGGTCCTCGGGGCCGGTGTACTCCCAAGCGCCTCGGGCGCGTTGCCGGAGCGGCGCGATCTGGCGGCGGAGATAGTCGCTGAACACCATGGCGCCCGTCAGCCCCAGAGTTCGCAACCCGACCAAGCGTTCTTGGACGGCATCGTAGGCGTCCCCTAGCTCTACCGTCACCCGCCAGCTCAGCGCCTACACCGACGGCCGGCTCTGGAGTCGGAGGCGCGCTTCGTCGGGGAGGACAGTGTAGAACCAGTCGCTCTTCTAGTCGTCCCACTTCTTGCGCAGGATGCAGGGGATGTAGCGGTTCGCCACCTGCCCGCACGGCTAGAAGTAACAGCCACCAATCTCTGTCGGCGGCGATACCGGCTGCATGGTGAAGAACCACCAAAACAGCCGAAGGGATGGGCGCACCCCGATGAACATCTAGCACAAGTGCGCGAAGATGGCCAGCGTCATGACGACGTTGGGGTGAGGTGTGCCATCTGGAGCCCGTAGAACTCCAGGACATCCATGAAGAAAGTGGAGAATAGCGGGATCAACCCCGCCATGGCAAAAGAAAGGAAGAAGATCGATTGCTCTAGGTAGCGCGGCGCCGGGCGCCCCTCGCCCAGCACGACCACCTCCCGGCCGGTCGACGCCGGCATGAACCGACGCAGTAGCCCAGCCTGCCGCTCGCTCATGATGTGAGAGGGCGACAGTACACTGCCATCCAGCGACGCGGAGCTCCGCGTCATGTCGTCGGCAAAAGAGGAACGCAAAAACGAGTGCGAGCGGCGAGAAGGGAGCAAGGAAGACGAGGGAGCTAGGGCACGGTTGGCTGAGGTGAAGGGAAGGTGGCGAGAGGAAGGAAGCAAATCCTTTCCTCGACGCCCTTTATACCCTCACCCTCGTCGCGCTCGGCTCCTCGTTTCCCACGCCCGCTAACTCGCCCCCTCGTTTCTCGCGCCCACTCTTCCACTCGCCCCACTCGCCCGCTTCTGGCGCACACGCCAGTCGTGTGGCCGTTGCGGCCGAGGCGGGGCAGATCGTGTCCGTGTTAATTGCGCATGGTTACTGCGAAAAGCATCATCATTATGTCCCCTGGCAAAACGGACCGACGTGCCCCGGTTCGTGCGCCGCCCTGAGTAACGTGGCAGTTACGAAGTGACTGCCCATTATTGCCGAGTGGCGGCTCCTTGCTGCGCGTGGAATCGTGATCGTTGGACCGCGACCGTTGGGGTTTTGCTCTAGGGACCCGGGCCCACTGTTAACGATGGATTTTGGTAATCGACTTGGAAGTGAAAGAGAAAACTGAAGCAGAGAAGAAGGATTGAGTTGGAGTCGGACCCGGTAACCGTATCGGACTGGGGAGGTGCTACCAGAAAGAGCGTATCGGCCGATACGGATTCGATGTGATTGTTGGCCGATACGGGTTGTAAGTTGACAGAGTCAGCGTGGGCTTGGTCTGGGCTCGAGATAAGCTTCAAGGAAGTTGCCAAATAGAGATAAAGCTCGGTTTTAGGCAATTGTATCTTGTAAATCAAATAGGTTTAGATCTAATCTGTGGCAAGAGTCTGCCGTAAAGACTTGTTGTTTGTTAGAGATAAGATCGTGTCTTACAAGGACCCTGTTGTAATCTCGGGTATAAATATCCCGGTAGTTGCAACCGGCTAGGGTTCGAGCGGCGGTTGCGAAATCCCCGCCGGAGAACGCGGGCGGCGCGGGCGGCGGCAGCCGGCCGAGTCGGAGACGGCCCGGGAGAGGAGGGAGGCGGCGCGGACTTCGGGC
Source organism: Oryza officinalis (assembly GCA_008326285.1). NCBI lineage: Eukaryota > Viridiplantae > Streptophyta > Magnoliopsida > Poales > Poaceae > Oryza > Oryza officinalis. Next base: position 36,066,942 of record BDMV01000005.1, read on the forward strand.
GGCTCGGGCCGCGGCCTCGGGCTGGCCCGGGAAGGAGAATGGGCGGGGGCGCGGGCGGCTTGGGTCGGGCCGAGAGAGGGAAGGGAGGTGCGGCGGGGCGGCACGGCAGCTTGGGCCGGCCCGGGAGAGGGAGGGAAGATGGGCCGACGGCCCAAAAAGGAAGAAAAAGAAAAAGAAAAAGAAAAAAGGAATTTTTCAGGGATTTATTTATTGCGCTTGAGGTTTTTAATTGATTAAAATTATTTCTAGGGCTCTGAAAATTCCACTAAAAATCCTGTTAATGTATTTTAACATGGGAAACTCAAGAAAAATCCCACCATGCCATTTCCACTTGATTAAATATATTTTTAAATTAGAACTTTGCTCTAGGTTAAAAGGAAAATTTATTTTACGCGTTTTTAATTCATGAATTTTAACCTGGAAGGCGAACTTCGGGGTGTGACACTCCCCCTTCTCAAAGCCAAGCAGCACCGGCACCAAATACTCCCCTGTTGTTGCCTAAACCCCTCCCATCGCCGCCTCCAAAACCCCTGCCCGCCGCTGACTAACCCTCTCCCCGTCACCGCCTCCAAGTCCCCTCCCTGTCAGCTTCCTGCCTTCCCTGTCACCGCTGCCTAGCTTCCTCCCTGTCAGCACCGAGCTCCTTTCCCGCCACCACCTCCAAGCCCCCTCCCCGCCGTCGCCTAGCCCCTTCCCACCCACCGCCAAGCCCCCTCCCTGCCGACTAGCCCGCGTCGTCGCTTGTCACCATCGCCTGGCCGACACACGCTTGCCATCATCGCCTGGCCATCGCCAGCTCGCCGCCACTTGCCGACGCACTCTAGCCGCTACTTGCCGCACCGCCGAATGGGATTGGGAGGAAGCCCGTGAGCATGAGCCTGGAAGGGTTTCCTACCTGGATATTTCTCAGGGGTAAAAAGGTCAATCAACAATCCAAAAAATCTTTATTTTCTTTTTTCTCTATTTCTCTACCGCCATTAGCTCAGTCCCACTCACTTCCGTCTAAACCAGGGATAAACGTCCCCTTCGGTTCAAAAAAGTGAGGGCAAAAACGAAAATCCTAAAAAGTAGTGATAAAATCAATATTGAACATTAAAACAGGGGTAGAAACGAAATTGTCCCATTAAGTAATGGTGCCGAACACAATATTGCCAACAAAACACATTAAAAAAACTATGGATGTTATACCTTTTGCCTTATCTTCCTATGATGGTGCTTCTACCACTCATGAAAGTTTTCAAAATATTTAATAAGACAAGGTATGGCATCTTACAAGATGCCAAACATTACTTAATTCGATCGCACATTGAAGAAAAAAGAGAAAAGTAAACCCAAAATAAAGGAAACAATTTAGTATATTTGTGTTTCTTCTTAAACAAGTCTATGAGAAGTTGGAAATTTTGATGATGAACAAGAGAATTTGTTTGGAGCTAGTTATATATAGATGCGTGCGATATGTGGTCATCAAGACTCTTCAATATCTGGTGCAATTCTATCGATTGGCTTTATTTACTAGCAGAGCCAATGCGCTCACCAATGGAACTTGTCTTCAACAGAGTGGGTGAAGATTGATGGTGCTTCCTTAACTTAAGCTTTAATTTGTTTTGTTCTGCTGCTTACATTATTTTATCGCATAATGAATGGAAAAAAAAAACTTGGATCACTTTTTTTTCAGGGTTTTAAATCTCCGGCTATAGCTGTTTGAGAAGGATTCTCTAACTATTTGCTCTCATGTACAATTTAGTCGCTATAGCTTCATTTAGCCCGCTATAGCTGTCGCTATAACTGTTTGAAAGACCAACCGCTAAATGTCTTAACCCGCTATTTAAAACACTAATTTTTTTTATCTATATATGTTGTTAGGCACCCGGTTATCTTGGAGATGAAAATTGTTGTAGTTTGTTTAAGAACTTGAATTAATCTTAAATTAAATCAAAATATGTACACTATGCCTTTTATGAAAAAAAAGGAAATATGTTACCCAAATGCCATTTCTTTGATCTTGTTGTTTCATACTTTTGAAACATAATAGTCTTGTCGTACAAAGATTAGGAGAGAAAACATTTTTCCAAACACAGAAATATGGGATTACCATACTCCACCGAAATACCAAGAAAACCGTAACAAGCGCATATGCATATAGAATCCTCATTTAACGATCAATTTATTACAGGCATCACATGATGTCATATATCGACCAGACTCTGAATTGAGAAGCCTGAGTGACTAATCTTGTGGATCAACATGCTTGTAACCGGTCTACTGCAAATTCACGAATACCTGAAAAAAAATCTACATGATCCAAATCTTGCCGGCGATCACTACATGATCCAAACGTACTGCAAATTCGCGAATACCTGGAAAAAAAATCTAATACAGACAAGTGAATTTTTGTCTGTCACTCTATACTGGCGCGCCCCAGTCTCGATCGAGTAGACCGAGAGCAGCTGAGAGTTCATGAAAGTAGATGAGTTCATCCATGCCAAACAAGCTCTCGCCGTCCAGGAGGCACCCATCCATGGGCTTCAGATCCGGAAGCTCCGGCGCCGGCGGCGTTGGCTTCAGTAGTATCGGTTCATCAGACACGTCGGCGGCTGTGCACGATTCCTGCGATGTCTCGCTGTTGTTCTGGGTGTCGTCGCCGGAGCTCGGCCAGCATACAGAAGCATCACCGCCGCTGGAAGCGAAGCTGATGACCATCTGCGCCCGCGACAGCTCCTTCTCCTCGCCGCCGTCGACGACCACGGCGGCGTCGTCGATCCCCGGGCAACAGGTGTGCTCGCCGAAGTAGGTGATGACGTATACGGGCGAGGCAGTGTGGTCGTCCTCGGATTGCTGGACCTGCTTCGTCGCCGTGCAGCCATGGTCGTCCTTGTAGCTGCACCGGTAGTAGAACCTCGGGTATTTGTTGTTCTTGATCTCCTTCTGCCCGTACTTCCTCCACAGAAATTTGTCATCCATTGTCGCTTTCCTCTCAATTCTTGCTCCATTTCCTCCACCATTGCTCGCTCTGCACGATCGCATTAATTGTCTCCAGATTAGGCCCAAATGAGTAGTAGTAATCAACCAACTAATTAACGGTGTGAGCTCAATCAAGTATACCCACCTCATCCTTTTGGAGCTCGCTGCAGCTGAAGCGGCAGCCAAGACACGCCCCGGCTTGCGCTTCCTGCCGTTGCCTGCAGCGTCGTCGTCCTCAGCCCCGGCGACGTCGTCGACGCCGTGCAGCTTGGCGAGCGCGCGGTCGAAGCAGAGGAGGATCTGCTCGGCGAGGCCCACAGGGCCGTGGAGCGCCGACGAGCCGACCAGCGGATGGCACCGGCTGAGAAGCGCATGCAGACGAGCGGCCGACTCCCTCCCCTCGGCGATGAGCTGAGCCGACGCCGCGGTGGGCTTCCCGGCGATGGCGGCGAGACTAGCCATAGTGCACGCCATTGTTAATTCTCAGCTAGTAGTAGTAGCTTAGCTTCAGTCTTAGCTCGTCACAGTTTTGGATAGGCGGCTGCGGTACTTATAGGACAAGCTCCAAGTTGGAAATTGTTTTTAGTTCGAGATTACGACAGTAACTAATAATTAACAAGATTTTTTTTAGAAACATAATACAAAATGCAGACACTCATAACACGCATACACTCACTCCTATGAACGCACAAACGCGTACCTACCTTTATAAACACCTTCAAAAAATGAGCCAACATATTTTTAGATTGACAAAGTCACCACGGAAGATTCGCTGTTAGGTACATCAACTATCACTAAAAAAGTAATTAGTCGTAAGTACGAGCACCCATGTCAAATTTAGGACACAAAATTAATTAGTTGTGTGGTGCTAGCTAGCTGGACTGTGCACACTGGCACAAGTTAAATTAATGAACACAACCACATAAATTTGGTGATGTTTCACTGAACCAACAGTTAGCACCGGTCTAGTAAAGGCTTCCGATGCGAGTTGACCAAAACAAAATAAGGATGCCAAATCGCGTGAACGATCGATTTGACAATTTAAAAAGCTAGTTAGGGCTTGTTTTATTTCCAAATCAAGATAGAAAGGATGGTCTATGACGGGAATTTGTCGCCATGCACCAGTTGAGAGGAGCCGTTCATGTGGATCTGGATGCTGGGGATTATATATCAACAACTAGCAAGGTTAATTCCAGTGAAATGGGGCGAAAACTAGCGAATGTCAACTCTAACCTACTAACCTAATGGTAGTTTCTTCCTCTGCTAAATATCAAATATGTCCTTAAGGACAGCATGGAAATATTTTTATAAACATAAGGAATCGAGGCTAGATTTGTGTAAAATTAAGATGCATCACCCTAGCTCACAAGTCACAACAGCAAGAGATGGACATGATCAGTTAGAAATTGGAAATTTTCACTGCTTAGTCTACTACACTGAAATTTGACATGTGCACTAAACACTACTGTAGTATATATATACATTACATTTGGATAATACTTACTTTCTCAATGTAATTTTGTAATACTTCCACACTTTCTGAGTAGTTCGTAATGTGGCCAGCTGTCTACTTGTATATACAAAGATAATTGAACTTTTGCTTGCTTCCAAATTAGCCCCGGCCCCTCCCTCGATGCAAAACAAAAAGAAGAAAAAAATAGCTTCAGCCGCGTGCAAGCGTTTTTAAAATTTATCCAACTTTGCATGCAGGTGTGTGTCATGTGAACGCACGCTGCAGCTAAACTACCGGTCATGCCAGTGTGTCAATGTGTGCACACATGAGCTGATGCTTGTCAACGAGCTGATGCCTGGGAAAGATAATTAAGATTGATGGCTACATACGTACATCGCCTATGCAACGTAAACACTCATACGACGGAGTGTTTAGTTAAATTAGTAGCCCTGATGACGGAGACATTAGATTATCTGTCACCAAGTTTGTTGGGATAATTAACTCGTAGAGTGTCTGTTTGACATGCATGTGACTAGCGTTCAGATGGAGATCTAACCATGGATGCAGTCAGACCGTGTTTTGGTTGCTACCCCTGTGGACCAAACCTGCCCCTGGATCACATAAGCTTGTGCATCACAGAGTTTTAGTTTGTTTGATCATGCATATTTTTTTTCTTGTAAACATCGCTGAGATCACCAATCAAATTAACAGAGGCCCGGCGCCCCTCAGTCAGCAGCTTCTTTTCTCTTTCCATACATCTTCCTCTCTACCCTTGATACAAAATTAACTTTTCAACAAAATAATTAAAATAAGCATGTATGATTTGACATCTGATACAATTTCTAAGGTGGTGTTTGGTTTCAGGGACTAAATTTTAGTCTCTGTCACATTGGATGTTTAAGTGTTAATTAAGAGTATTAAACATAGACCAATAATAAAACTAATTACATAAATGAGAGCTAATTCGCAAGATAATTTTTTAAGCCTAATTAATCCATAATTAGCACATGTTTACTGTAGCATCACATAGGTTAATCATGGATTAATTAGGCTCAATACATTCGTTTCATGAATTAGTTCAGGGTTATGAAATGAGTTTTGTCCGTAGTCTACGTTAATACTTCTAATTAGTGTACAACCATTCGATGTGACAGGGGCTAAAATATTTTAGCCCCATCCAAACAGGGTCTAACTAATGAAGCCCTCCTACAAGCTCTGTCCTGAAATAAATTAGGCCCTAAAGTTCAAACTTGGTTCGAAAATAAGTTAACTTCTACCCTCTTATTTATACTCATCCATAAATCAAGAAATTTTCTCTTCTATATACCCCTTACCTACCTACCTATCCACTTATACTACTATATCATTAATTAGGGGTATTTTGATCTTCTCTTCTTCTTCTTAACTTTATGTTGGAAAGTTGTGAGTGAATTTTTATGAGAAAATATGTAGTACAAATCATATATGTAGTGAAAATCTAAAACTATCGTTGGATCTAAAAGTGGACATCTGAGATTTGGCAATGTCACGAAGAATAAAAAAATTACTTCAAATAAAATTTTTACTCATGGTTACATCTGGGAGTAAAATAATTTATTCTTGGTGACGTGGTTAAATCTTAAGCGTCCATTTTTTTATCTAATAATAATTTTTAGGTTTTCATAATATATATAATTTATATTATATATTTTTCTGGTTTTTATGGGAAAAGGGAGTCAGTTTCATAAAATTAGATCTGGTTGCGTAGCTGCAAAATGCCAGAATCATATATTGTCCCACCACGTACATCACAGAGACTGACGCGGTTGATAGGCTAGCTGATGCATATGGCCGGTTAATTTGGCCATGCAATCAATTAACACAAGCGATATTAATTGCATGATATGATGCGAGCTGCGACGTCGGGTTTGTGGCGTAAGCAAAGGCGTCGTCAGCAATGATGTGAGCTGCAGATAATTATTCTATTCGGACGACGGCCATTGATGCGATGAGATCGAAGGCGTAATCCGAATGCAATGCGATCTTGATGCAAAAAAAAAAAGAAGAATGCAATGCAATGCATGCCGACGCTCTAGCTCACATGGTCTGATGCTCTCCTTGCTTAATCAGTTTGGTTGCTGATCGATCCAGTATTTGATGATGGATATATACAGGGCCTGGGAATCTTTGTCTTGGGATAATCGCATGCGCGCATGCGCGGGCGCCGTCGATGCCTCGATCTCCCATGGCAGCGGGGCAGGGTTGTGGATTTGCCGGATGCACATGCAGTGATGCAGACAGGGCGTCCGGGAGTCGGAGATGGCCGATGCAATTTCAGATTCTTGCTCCAATTCGGCCATCTATGAAGCGCCTGGCATCAAGGCCCATCTAACGATATTCCTAAATCCATGGGCCGTATTGGTTATATATGGGCCTCATTAATAGTCCCGCGAATTCAAATAATTCAAGCCACATGGGATGTTATATATGAAATAAATCCCCTCCAAATCCAGTTCAATCTTCTCAGAGGAGGGATTAACCGAACAAGGGCCAACTGAGACAGGATCTCCTCATCCCCTCCCCTTCCCATCACGTTGTTTGCACGCACAACATTGAAGACGAAGGATGCGAGTTGAAGCTGGAGCCGAAGCTTGTAGCCATTGATGACGTTACCCCACTGCCTCCAGAGGTGGATAGCAATGACCGGAGGGGTGGAGGTGGGATCTGATTTGGCATCAGAGGAGGAAGATGCATTGGGGTGCCTTGGATGCAACGGTGATAGCTCTACCTTACATGCCGTCAACCTCCCGTCGATGCTGCCCTCTCCCCCAACCGCCCATCGTCGTTGAAATATTGCACGAGCTGCATATACCCAGCAGCTCGCGCCCTTCCTTCCCCCTGTCTCCTAGGCTCGATTTGAGATGGAGCTCTCTCCTTACGGCACTGCAACCCCCCCTCTCCTCTCTCTCTCTCCCGAGGCTCTAACGTTGGAAGTCGCCAGAGAAGGGGAAGAGAGGGAGGCTTGCCAGAGAAGAGTTCCACAACAACTTGTTAGGGAGCGTTTGCTTGGTACCTGTTATATCGCCCTGGTACCGATGGCTGTCGGCCGATATGGATGGGTACCAGGTTTGTATCTGACGGGTATAGGTTGATACCGATGGGTATCAGTTGGTACCTGACGGTATCGACTGGTTCTAATGGATATCAGCTTGGTACCAATGAATTACCAGACCTAGTATCAGTAAGTGTCAGGTACCTCGTTGGTACCAGACCTGTGTATCATATATTGTCGATGACCAGGGAATTAGGGTCCCCATAGCCAACGACCCGCACTGTGAAGTAGCCACATGTCCCCCTATCCGACTCGCTGTTTCTGGCAAGGGTTGTGTGGGTTGTGACACGTGAAATATCTCGGATCAAGAAAAATGAAGCTCTCAGGGTGCCCCAAGGGCTGTCTCTTGGGGTAGGCATGACTCCACCTCCTTCCCAAGCCTCAGGATTTAAATGTTCCTTCATTTATGCATGATGAGACGAATATATATCCTGAGACATGAAGCATGAAAGATAGGGCGGCAACTCCTACTGCTACCACCGATCACATCCATCGTGTCAGTCCTGACAAGGGCATGGAAAACCGAGAAATATCACGCACCCACTAGGACCCACACTATTTGCTGCCTTTCACTAGGCAATGACGAGGGGCCCCAAACCAAACCGGGCGTGGTAATCCCTGCTCATCGTGCACCTACATGGATGAGGAGGTTAGGCATAGCGGGCTACTGTCGGACCCTAGCTTAGTGTGGGCCCCGTACTAAGCGACCCCGAGGCCCCAGTGGAGCGGGCATGCTTGCATGGCGAGCAATCTCCCTGCTCAATCCATGGTAGGCCCTTATATGGTCCATCCCAAGGACAGCGGAGAGGGTGAGAAGAGATTTCTATTGAAAAGACATGCCAATCTAATGATGACGTGAATAAAATTTCCCCTCGAACATCGGTCATGTGGACAATGGACAGGAGGAGGAGGGTGATTCGATAGCTTCCTAATTGACTAAGGAGAACATATTTAGTCAAGTTCTTAGGTAACCCAGAAGAGAAAGAAAGAAGGGTGAAATTGTAAGAGTGAAATCCACCGTCCCAGGAAAAGGCTGCTACACCTCTGGGTGGCTCAGACCTATATACTTCTTTGTGTTCATCGTACTTAGTTGTGCAAGAGGGGCCCATACTTGAGTCTCAGGTGCAACTTGCTTCCCGGCTGAACTCACGAGAAAGGGGGTCTATCCGGATCCCCGCTATCGGGGTCCCTCGCCCTGACATATTGCTACCCCGTAGAATCACCATGTTGATATTGTCTCCATGTGAGCCCATTTTGTCCAAAACATCACTTGAGAAAAACATGGGCCCATCGTATTGAGTCGTGTGCATGTTGCATGGGGACACGTGCCAAGGTGCATTGTAGCGGGCAAGCGTAGGACGCACCAGCACGACACGCTATAGCTACCTAGCGGTGCATCATCCTATGTGGGAGCGTGGGAATGGATCCCGGTATCTAGCAGCCCCTCTTATTTGTAACCAGTCAGCATCCTGAGATTACTACATAATTAATCTCATAACCGTGACTAAAATTAGTACTACAAATTTGTGAATATCAGAAAAATATAATCCAGACAAGTCAGTGGTGGATTCACCGCCCGCGCAGCATGGGCAGCTGCCCAGGCTTCACAATGACAACCCATAGAGATCAACGTCAATTCTTCCCTGAAATAGAGTAGTTCCCAAGCAACATGTAGATGTTGGAGGTGGATGTCCTGCAAACGGCTACCCTGCAGGCTACTACTAGCAGGTTGTTTAGCTTTGGGCCTCGGCTGCCTATATGGCCTGTCTCACAGTCATAGTCCCAGCTTAACGCCACATTCTCGAATCATATGCATGAACGTGTACATTTAACTCCCAATCTCCCATGTATCATTCTTAGATATAAAGTCAAGGCATCAAGCAATATAAAAAGCCCGACCGAGTAAATTTCAATTCTTTACCATGGTTTTTTTTATCTGTAAATATTTACATGCGAGAGGGGCTCGTCTTCAATCTCAGTTGTGACTTGCTCCCCAGATGAATCCCGCTAAAGAGGGTCTATCCGGATCCCCACTATCGAGGTCCCTCGCTCTGACATATCTGGTACCCCCATAGAATCACCATGTTGATATTTTTTTCCATGTGAGCCCGTCTGATCTAACACGTCACTTGAGAAACACATGAGCCCACCGCATTGAGTCATGTGCGTGTTGCCTGGGGACACACTGCTGGGGAACCCATCTTTAGTCCTGGTTTAGAACCTTTTTTCCCGAAGTCTTGAAATGTTCTGTCGATGTTTTGCCACTGCGACCCATCGGCGGGGTGTCTCAGCATACCGTCTTGTTTACGTTCTTCTGCATACCGGTGCATCATTCTAGCATGCGCTTTGTTCCTAAACAAACGACTCAGCCGTGGTATTATAGGGAAATATCAGACCTTAGTAGGGACTCTCTTCTTTGAAGGTTGTCCGTCAACATCACCTGGGTCATCTCGTCTAATCTTGTATCGTAGTGCCTTACAAACCGAGCATGCTTTTATGTTCTCGTACTCCTCACCACGACAGAGGATACAATCGTTCAGATATGCGTGTATCTTCTGGACTTTCAATTCTAGAGGGCAGACTACCTTCTTAGCTTCGTACGTTGTTACGAGAAATTCGTTTTCCTCGGGAAGAATTTTTTTACGAGTTTCAATAACTCGCTAAATGCCTTGTCAATCACACCATTTTTTGCCTTCCATTGCAAGAATTTCAGCGTGGTACCCAACTTTTTGTGTCCCTGTTCGCAACTTGGGTACAAGGACGTTTTGTGGTCCGCTAACATCCGCTCTAATTTCTGGACCTTCTTTTCACTTTCGCAGTCCTTCTTTACGTCGCACAACATTTGACCAAGATCATCCGCACCATCATTTCTTCAACAGCTCAGTCCGCCTCGCCTGTTGTATTTTCTACAAATCCATCGTATTGAGCTCAGTCCAGAATGTTGTCGTCTTCTTCTTCATCTTCTTCCATTACACTCTTCGTGCGAGGTCCAACAATTACAACTAACCATGAATCTCGACTCCAACAAGTGGATATGAAGAGTTCTTGATGTAAAATACTCTTTCTGGTTTTTGCACTTTTTGCATGGACAACATATAAAACCCTTAGGTTTGTGGGCATTGGCCACACTCAAAAAATAATGCACGCCATCAATAAACTCCTTCGACCGTCGGTCCGCGCTGTATATCCATTGCCGATTCATCTACATTAGGAGATAATAAATGTAAACGTAGTCCACAAAAGTGAAACTACTTAAATAATCATATAATAATTTAAAATATCATAATTAAACTGAAAACTGACGGTTTTAATGAATTCTTCTTATTTCTAATGATTCTAACGAGTTTTAAATGGACTTAAATGGAGTCATGGTTAATTATATATAAATTCAAGAAGTTTTAGAAAATTATAACTATACTTTTTCATGTATTATCCTTATTTTAATTATTTTTAATAGTTTTTTTCAAAATTTTTAATATATTTTTAATACATTCTACTTATTTCTAACTATTTTAATGATTTTTAAATGAACTTAGTTTTCTACTCTTTTATCTTTATTTTCTATATTATTCCTTTGTTGCCCTTTTTTAAAACATTTTTATCCAAATGTTTCTAATTTTTTGAAGTACCCTAATTTTTCCTAAACAATTTTTCTCACATTTTTTCATATACCTTTTTAGAGAGAATAATGTATAGAAACATAGCTATAAATGTAAAATGTTGACCATACATCAATAGAGGATGACTATACGTCAATATTTGTTTTTTTTGCCAATCGAGCAAAGATCGGTTGTCCAGCAGTGACACATGCCAAGTTGCGCTGCCGTGGGCAAGCGTAGGACGTGCAGGTGCAGCGCGCTACAGCTAGCGAGCGGTGCATCCCATGCGGGAGTGCGGGAACAAGATTCCGGTATGTAGCAGCCCCCTAAATTTTAACCGGTCGTTCTTATCAAACATTGACGTCCTACGATTACTATATAATATATATCTTCTATATAGTTATAACCCACTAAATCTAAATCTAAACATGCAAACATGTCACCTCATTATCCACTAGCAATCATTACATACAAAGTTCATGCAAGCATGCAACATTATCTACAATTCATTAAAATTTTACAAATTAACATGCAAGTATATCCAATCACACCCTTCATATTATTTTCACAACATTTTCAACATACATATCCATCATTTTTTTAATACTTAATATATATTCATCCATATAATCAAAACGTGGGATATCGTATTTCATCTATAATTTTTTACAAAGTCTACTAAATTTATTTTTGTCCGAACTTACTTTGGCAAACCAGTCTTATTTGTTGTTAATAATTAATATTATTTTTACTTTTAGTTTGATTATTGAAAAAAACATATTAAAATTACTTAGCAATTCCTGCAGCAAAATATGGAAAATCACCAAGTTAATCCCATAACCGTGACCAAAACTAGTACTGTAAATTTGCAATTATCACAAAAAACTAATATAATCCAGACAAGTGGAAAATTATCCTTACTATGAACTACTGGCAAAACTGCATGCATGTCACCGTGCATTATCGATCGAATAGACCGAGAGTTCATCAAAGTTGATGAATCCATCAATGCCAAACGATCTCTCACCCAGCTCCATGTCCAGAAGGCTGTATTCAAGATCAGGCGACGAAATCAAACCCATCATCGTCTCCGGCTCCGGCGTCGACTCCTCGATCAGTTGCTCAGCCACGTTGGCCGTCAATGATGGAACTTCCTCCCATTCCGGCAAGCTCCACGGCTGCGATGCCCCGCTGTTTTTGGCGTCGTCGCCGCAGCACGGCCAGGGATAAGCAGCAGAAGCACCGCCCGTGGTGGCCGCGGCGCCGCCGCTGGAACCGAAGCTGATGACCATGAGCTCCTCCGACCCCTCGCCGTCGTCACCGGCCACGACCGGGCCGTCGACGTTGGCCACCCGGCCGCAGAAGTGCTCGCCGAAGTAGGTGACGACGTAGAGGGAGGGGTCGTCGTCCTCCGACTGCTGGACCTGCTTCGTGGCCGTGCAGCCATGGTCGTCCCTGTAGCTGCACCGGTAGTAGAACCTCGGGTGCTTGCTGTTCTTGATCTCCTTCTGCCCGTACTTCCTCCACAGGAAGTTGTCGTGCATCGTGGCTTTCTTCTCAACTCTACACGGGATCGTATATTCGTATTAAGCTTACGTTAAGATCAATTACCGACTGCAGATGGCCCAAAATGTACACTGATTAATCAACCAACTGTTACTACGCACCTGATTCTTTTCGAACTCGCTGCAGCTCGAGCGCCAGTCGAGCCGCGCTCCGGTTCGCATTTGCCGCCGCGGCCGGCAGCGTCGCCGTCGTCGCCGTGCAGCGCGGTGAGCGCTCGGTCGAAGCAGAAGAGGATCTGCTCGGTGAGGACCAGAGAGCCGTGCAGCGTCGACGACGGCGAGCCGGCCGCCGGCAGCTGCTGTCCGAGCAGAGCGTGCAGACGGGCGGCCGACTTCCTTCCCTTGGAGAGGAGCTGAGACGCCGCGTTGGAGTACTCCCCGGCGGTGGCGGCGAGAGCCGTAGTACGCACCATATTGGTTTTAGGCTAGCCAACACACACCACTGACAGTTTCACTACTACAGAAACGGTTATTCCGTGCGGGCCGAAAGGCATTTTTCCGTGCGAAAGGTCTGCCCGCACGCGCGAGAAGATCTGGAAAAAGACCATTTTCGCGTGCGGGCGGCCCAACCGCATGGGTAAATAGATTATCCCGTGCGGTTGGCTTAAGCGGCCCGCACGGAAAGATCCATTATCCCGTGCGGGCCGCTTAAGCCGACCGCACGGGATAATCGATTTACCCGTGCGGTCGCGTTAAGTCGACCGCACGGAAAAAAAATTCAAAAAAAAATAAAAACCATAGCTATCCCGGCGGCGGCGCGGATCCGGCCGTTGTATATACTTCCCAAATAACACAAAATTAATTTCACATCACAAATAACACAAAATTAATTTCACATCATCACAATTTCACATATATACTTCCCAACTAATTTTTTTGTACAATTAAATTTACAAATAAATTGTGGTCGTCGTCGTCGTCGTCGGTGGCGGTAGGTGGCAGTTCGGTGGAGGCGGCGGCGGCGGCGGCGGTGGAGGAGGCGGTGGTGGTGGAGGTGGTGGTGGTGGAGGTGGCAGTCGGTGGAGACGGCTGTCGATGGAGGCGGATGCGCCGGCACACCCGACGGCGGCGGCGGTGGTGGCGGTGGTGGAGACGACGGTGGAGGCCGGCGGCGGGGAGGCGGCGGTGGAGACCGGAGGCGGAGGAGACCGGCGGCGAGGAGGCGGAGGCGGAGGCCGCCGGCGGAGGAGGAGAGCCCTTGACGGTAGAGGCGGGATCTGAATTTCGTTGGGTGTTAGAAAATTTCGGAGCCCGCGCGCACCTATATAGGCGGTGATGATCATCGCGTGCGGGCAGCTTAAGCCGCCCGCACGGAAAGATAATCTTTCCGTGCGGACGGCTTAACGGCCCTCATGAAAAGATTATCTTTCCGTGCGGGCGGCTTAAGGGCCCGCACGGAAAAATTATCTTTCCGTGCAGACGGCTTAAGAGGCCCGCACGGAAATCCAGTTCAACCTTTTTATTTTTCTCTCTCTAGTGTAGAGGAGAGAGAAAACAACTTTTTTATTTTTATTTTATTTTTCTAATATTTTTTTCACACACAGGAGCACGCATGAACCAGCCACATAAAATTTAAGCTCGAACGGACGAAATATGTGGTCCGTAGAATTTTTCAAAGTTCTATCGAAAAGGGTCCCGAAGCTTCTCACCTCAAAAACATAATTTTGCAAGCGGAATTTCGAGATTTTGATTTCGCCGAACTTTTTTTGTAGATGTCCGTCGATATATTATATGTCTGATTTCGAATCCGTATGAAAAAGATATGGTTGTTTTATCGAAGGACACTCGAGTTATGACTGTTTGACGACAGACTCAAAGATAAGCTTAGTCAATTGTTAAAACTAATTGGTGTAAGATAAAATCATGGGAAAATTCATGTGGATGCTACTCAATATGTTAGACTCACTGGAATTTTGGCATGATTTTATCTTTACATCTAGATCCCCAATTAAATTGGTCAAAACCCTAAACCCTAATCGGCAAAACTCGTGCCTCATCCAAAAATGCATTAAATTATATGAAAGTGTATAAGGAACATAATTTATTAAAATACTATCTTATTTATGATGAATTAATATAATTTTTTCATAATTTATTTTATTAGTTTTGACCCCCTAAAAATTCAATCTAATTTCAGACAGGCCGATTTTCTTTATTTTGCTGAGAATAAAATATAAGGAATTTTTGTGTGAAACAAAGGAAAATGGATTATAGCATTATAAAGATCCACTTTATTTTATCTAGCCCACAAAATAAATTATAGCATTATAAAGAAGAGGAGAAAGAAAATAAGTAGGAAAAATCCTGAAAATATCACATTGTCCAACAGTAGCGGGCCCTTTCCGTGCGGGCGGCTTAAGTGGACCGCATGGGAAAATCCATATTTCCGTGCGGTCCCTTAAGTGAGCCGCATGGAATAGTGCGGTATTATCCCGTGCGGTCCACTTAAGGGACCGCACGGAAATATGAATTTTCCCGTGCGGTCGCTTAAGTGGACCGCACGGGATAATGCCGCATCGGTTTTTTCAGGCGCGGCCACTTATGGCCCGTTTGGAATCTATCGGAGGCCTCGTCCAGGAAAATCGTTTTTGTAGTAGTGTTTTCTCCTTTAGTCTCGTGCCAGTTTTGGAAATTTGGGTTGAAGTTTTGCATGGTCACCTGGGGATAAAATAGCCCCTTACTTATAGGACTTTGCTCCAAGGAAAAGGATTTTTAATAAATTATTACAAATTGTGAAAGTTGACGTTTTTTAGCCGGAGATTCGGACCGTACTTAATAAGATTACAAGGGAGGTGTTACTTGACTGTGTAACAGTACACTGGCAAACTTCTTTTTCGTCGCATGAGAGATGGATAGTACGCATCCACAATATCTTCAATTATATGATAGACACAAACGCATCATGTTGTAGGTCATGTTTAGATCTCCCTTAGAGAATCCAATTTGTGGATAGATAGATAGATAGATAGATAGATAGATAGATAGATAGATAGATAGATAGATAGATATGAGCGAAGTGAGCATAGCTGAACTGGTTAGGTTTCTTATGGTGAAACCAGCCCACCCACGCAAAAATCCTATATTTGACACGGGTGTTCGTGTTTATAGCTAATTATTGTTTCAGTGATAGGCAACGTACCTGTCGACAACAAGACCCAGTCTTTTGGAGGTGCTCATTAGGGTAGGAGCGTGCGTGTGTGCGTTCATATGGATGAGTATGCACGCATTGTAGGCGCCTGCGTTTGTACTATGTTTCTAAAAAAATAGATATATAGATATGAGTATGCCTTAATCACCTGTTGATCACTGACCAAAGACCACTAATAAGAGCACTGTACAAAACTACTTAATTAAAAGGGCTGATGTTATCAGTTACTTCTTATTTGTGTGTTTTCATTGAAAAATAGATCGCTACGTACTAGTGATGAGCACATATGCCAATCGTCGGTATCATTCTCACCCTAGGGGCGACCGGACATGACGAAGCTACAACCACCACCACCACATTCCCTCGCCTCGCCGCTGCCCGAGTGGCTCGCTGACAAGCCAGACGGCTGCAAGAAAGAAGGGGCGAGGCTCTTTCTCCCTCCCCTCGAAGACGCCACGTTGGCTAGGCTACTAAGGCCATCGAGGAGGCACCACCTAAATCTGACTCCCCCTCGGCCAGATCTGGTAAGAAGCCCAGCAGACATCGTCGTAACAAAGGAGGTATGAGCCAATGCGGTGAAGTGGCAGGTGATAGTGGAAGGTGGTGGCATGGGGGAGGGGGGCATGGAGGAGGCTGATCGAGTGGCCGGATCTGGCGGCACCTTGGCCAGATCCGACGGTGAGAGCTAGGTGGCGTAGTGGATGCATGAGTCGCGTCCTAGTGTGTAGGCGAAGTGGCGTGTGACTCAGCATGTTGGCAAGGCAACAGGTTATGGTTATGGAGGCAAGACGGTGTGGTACTAATGTCGCTCCCTTCGACCTCAACGACAATAGTGATGGCGAGGTGATGGACCTGGGTCTATTGCCCGAAACTGCACTGCTGGAGCATGATAGAACAGGGAGGAGAAGGGGACTGCGTGGTTGGAGAAGGAGGAGGAGAAGGGTCCGCAATGGTGGCATGGGATAGATCCACACCAGAGAAGGACGAGTGTGCATGGCCCCTGAGACGATCTCGACTATGGCAGCTTGGACAACACTGACATGTGGTGTCAATGATGTGCTCATCCTTGTGGCGATCTATCCCACAATGATTACAGTGGCATGGGTGGCATCGGTAGGACATATTCGCATTAACAGTTTGACCCACGACAACAATGATGACATGCATATGAGGTTGGTGGCCCCATGGTGAAGAGTTGCACGGTTGCCATGCCAGCATGCAGAGATGGGTGGAGGCTGGCCTGCAGAGGGGCATTGGTGCAACGGTGTCTTCACGCTGACGGTTGTGGAGGCTAGTGAGGCAACGAGGCTATGAATGCAGGGGCAGCCAGGAGGCAGGGAAAAGCCTAGGCTGAGGACTTTCTGGGTTGGCAATGACAACACATTTGAGTGTCGTGATCCCTCTAGAGGGCATTGCTAAGACGCTTTGGGTGAAAACCACATTTAGATTTTCTAAACTGGCGCTATAGTATCACGTCCTCCTTAGAGGCATTACTTAGGAGATTCTGTTTGCTTCTCCCGCCTTCAAACAGTTGAGCTGACGCTTTTGGAAAGCTACGGGTATGTACGAGGGACAAGCAAATCTTTCTTTTCTCTCCCTCTGCAATCCTTCTCTCTAGTGATGTCCGAAAGGCCAATTTTCAAGTGTTCAGTGGCGTTAGTGGACAGTTAAGTGGTGGTTACTCAATAGTCTTGTATATTTTTCATGCTATATTAAATATTGTCGATTCTAGAAATCGACAATAATAAAAAAAGGTAGCGCACGAGATCTAAAAGTAGATGGATGCGAAGATAAGGATTTAGACAGGTTGAGGCTCTCTCGATGAAAGGTAATACCTTACTCCTATTTGGGGATTGTATCCGTGGGGTGTTGTATTGTTCTGACAATCTGATAGTGCTTATCTCGCTATGCTCTTAGAGGGTTCCCTGCCTACCTTATATAGAGTGGGGGGCAAGATTACAAAGAAAAAAATCTAACCGGACACGACATTAGTTTCCTACTTTATTACATAATAGTATTCAACCGGGACTCTAGATCCTGCCATAAAACACAAGACAACATTGTAATCGAGTTCTACTCTATTACATAATACATGGATTCCGCTCACCTTCTATGTTTAGTCGAATATGCATGTCGTGTGGGTATCCGGTACTCATGTTCTTCACAAATATGAAACATCACACTTAGGATGATGTTCATTTTAAAAAAATGATGAGCACGTATGCTCTGTAACGAGACATGTCAATCAAGAAATCAATTGTACCAAAAGAACGAGACATTTCAATCCAGAATTCATGTGTACCATAAGAGCATGAACGATGATTCAAACGACTATTGTCTATACGATCCTTCCAGGTTATATATTTAGTCGATATACTCATAGAACAAATTATTTATAGTACAATTAATGATTTAGTTGTGTGCTCCGTGACACAGACCATTTGATAGATCATATTTTCAACTGACAGATTCTCCCTTAGTATCATTCCAATTCAGGGTTGAACTTTCAACCGAGCGCATCGAAAAAGCACACCATACTTTTCTAGTACTTCCTTCCAGGAGAAAGATTTTCAAATTTCAAGTTGTAAGTTGTCTTTTCTTTAAGTTGCCAGAGATTAGGATCGTAGTACTACTGATTAACAAGATTGGCAGAGAAGTGCTAGCTGGATGGACATTGCACACTGTGCCCACTAGTACAACACAACCCCAGAGAAGGCTACATTCATTGTACCCAGTGAAGATTGTCTGTAGTACTGCTGATGCAGTAGCAGTGACCCACATGTCAGTTGTTACTGTATCAGCAGTACTACAGAGATTCACATGTCAGTCATTGCTACTGCATCAGTAGTACTGTAAAGAATTTGTATCCTATTGTACCGGTGCAGCTAGTAACACATGCTCGAGTAAAAGCTTTCGCCGTGGGTTGACAAAAATAAGAATCTCATGGCCATTGGTTGACAGTTTAAAAGGATACCCCTTGTGTTGTTCTCTAATCAAGGCTGTAATTAACAACGAGGTTCACTATGACCAGAACTAAATTATTGCAAATGCAACGCACTGCGTTAGAGGGACCGTCCATGTGGATTAATTTGGATGCTAGGGATTAAATTAACCAGCAACGTTCCAGTGAAACGGGACAAAGAGAATTAATGTGAGGTCTAACCTACTAAACCTATAGTGGCAGTTTCCTACGCTAAAATATGTTATTAGAACATTTTATAAACCTAAGCAATCAGCTAGATTTGTAAACTATGGTCCATCACCCTCTTCAGGCTGTGTTCTTTAACTTGAGTTAACTTGTGGTTCCCAACCTCACTCCCTTGATTACCACGCATACACTTTCCAAACTATTAAATGGTGTATTTTTTTTAAAAAAATTTATAGAAAAATTGATGTAAAAATCATATTAATTTATTTTTTAATTTTTTAGCTAATACTTAATTAATCATGAGTTAATTCGTCGCTTCGTTTTACGTGTGAAAAGGAGAGGTTTCCAATCCCTCCAAAAGAACACAGCCTTAATAGCTGGGTGTAGTGTCCATGATCAGTAGACCATGATAATCGAAATTTGTCACAACAATGCTTTAATTTATTAGATTATCAGCTACAACCAACTTTTAAATTTTTAAACTTAATTTTAAAATTGATTTTTTTGTTTTTCATCATCGTAGGCTATTTCCAAGTCTTGGATTTTATACCGTAAATAATTAATATTGATGTAAATGTGTTGCCATAGATTATCGTTGTTATTTCGTTCAATTTTTTCAATGGATTGTCATCCTTAACTCAACCAATCCAGAGCTCTACTACACATAAAATTTGCCATGTGAACTATACACTACAGTTACATTACTCTACATTACATGAATACTTTTCCACACTTGTAATTTTGTACTAGCAGTGTAACGTGGCCAGCTGTCAAGTTAAACCTGCTTCCTTGTGATTAAATTTGCTCTTATCGCAAAAGGTAGCTTCACCCGCGTGCGTGCCATTATGCATGCTTGTCAGCTAAGATGTGTGGGAAATTAAAGATAAGACTCTACGCATATATGATATCGCCTATATGCAACCGAAATACTCACAAGAGTAGCCTGATGAGAGCGACATTAGTTTATCTGTCTCCAAGCTGTTAGGCTAATTAATCCGAATTCCGTACGTACACTACTACAAAAACCCTCATAGGTATCAACCTTACAGGTGCCGGTTCATTTAAAACCGGTACCTTTAAGCAATATAGGTATCGGTTCTAAGGAAAAACCGGTACCAATACTATAGGTGTCGGTTTTTTAATAGAACCGGCACCTATATTTATATTATAGGTGTCGGTTCTAAAGAAAAACCGGCACCTATAGTATAGGTGCCGGTTTTTCTTTAGAACCGATACCTATAATAGAAATATAGGTGCCGGTTCTATTAAAAAACCGACACCTATTAAAAAAACCGGCCGGACGCACAGAGGCGCGCACGACCGCATCCACACGCCGATCCTTATCCGATCGGACCGATCCACACGACGCCGCATCGCTCTCACCACACACACACTCTCTCTCTCTCTCGCCCCTCCGTCCTCTCCCTTTGCCTCTCTCGCCCCTCCTCTCCCTTTGCCTCTCTCGCCCCAGATCTGGTGGAGATGGCCGGCGGATGACGGAGGAGTGGCGGCGGCCGACGGAGGACGCGGCGGCCGGCCCGTCTGGGCGTGGAGCCAGGCGAGGTAGCGGCGGCAACGATGGTGGCGTGGAGGCGGCGGAGCCAGCCCCCTCTCTCTCCCGGCGGCCCTGGACGGTGAGGAGGAGCACGGCGCGGCGTGGTGGAGGAGGAGGCGGAGGAGGAGGCGGCGGCGCACGGAGGCAGAGGAGGAGACGGCGGCGGCGGAGGCGGAGGAGGAGGCTCGCCGGCTAGCCCTCTCTCTCTCTCGGCCGTCTCTCTCCAGATCTGGAGAGTCCAGCGGCAGAGGAGGCGCCGGAGGAGGCGGTGGAGGCGGCGGACCTAGTGGCGGCGGTGGCGGTGGAGATGGCCGGCGGTGGAGGCGGTGGACCTGGTGGCGACGAACCGGGCGAGGTGGCGGCCGGCCAACGGTGAGAATTCGGGATTTTTTTTCTTTTTTTTTGATTTGTTCAAAATAATAGGTACCGGTTTTAGATCCGGCACCTATGCCCGGGAGACATAGGTGCCGACCAATTGGTGCCGGGAGCAAAACCGGCACCTATAGGGTATTTGGAACCGGCACCAATAAGCATTTTTTTTTAGTAGTGGTAGCTAGGTTGTCTCTTTTTTTTTACGTGACCTGCTTTCATATCGAGATCCAGCCATGCATTTCGACCGTGGTTTTGGTTGCTGGTACTTGCATAGACATGATCAACGAAGGATGTGTTTGAGGGAAGGGAAAAAAGGACAGCTTGTTCATTCTATTGTCAATTTTAATCTTAACAAATTTTGGTAATAGTAAATTTTGATAAGATTTGGCATTGCAAAATTTGATAGCATTAGATGTATTTAGTTTGATGCATTTTCAAAATTTGATAGCGTCTTTATAAGAGAAAATTTTCGAAACTACCAAATTTTGGTAGAATGGTGTTGGTAAGATAGTGTTCAGTTTGTTATCATACTAAAATTTTGAAAATGCTTAGAGACGAACATTCGGGGTGATTTAAAAAATCGGACGTCATTACCCTTATCCAAAACTTTCAAGCTCCCAACTACTCCCTCCGTCTTATATTACAAGTCATTCGACTTTTTTCCTGGTCAAACTTCTTTAAGTAAAGTTTGATCAAATTTATAGAAAAATATAGTAGCATTTTAAACCCGAAACAAACATATTATCAAAATATATTCAATACTAGATTTAATAAAATTAATTTGATATTTTAGATGTTGCTAAATTTTTCTATAAATTTAGTCAAACTTAACAAAGTCAAATAACTTATAATATGAAACGGAGGGAGTATCTTGTTATCCAAAACTCTCAGCTTGCCTCCACATGTTCTTTCCTTCTACTTTTCTTCTCGGGAAAGTGTTTCGTGTATGTCACCTAAATAGTTATAAAATTTTTTTAAAAAAAGATAAGATAGATTAATATGAAATATATCACTCCACAAACATGTAAGTTAAAATTTAACTTCTACAAGTTCTAAAAAAAATAACAAATATAACTGTGAATGTATGATAATTATTTTCAGTTTAGTTTGTTCTTGTTGTTGTGACTTGTAGAAGTCAAATTTGGCTTTGCATGTTTATGAAGTGATATATTTCATATTAATCTATGTTATTATTTTTTAAAAAAAATTATAAATATTTAGATGACATGCAAGTAACGAGGGGACATCCCCATATCCCCTCGAGAAATGAAAATCAATATCCCTTCCTTTTGCTTTCTCTCTCTCCTCTGAGAGTTCAACAGTATCGTCCCCCGTCGCCTGTCGCGTTGCTCTGCTGTGTGCTTTCGCCACCGTCGCTGCCGAGGCAACACTTGTTCTGCTTGCCGATGCTCTTTGGCCGAGCACAGAGAGGGAGCAGCAGCGTAGATCGGATGCCGCGTGTGTTGCCGCCGATGCACTCTCCTGTTGTTTAAGGTAAAAATAAAGTTGAAAATCTGTTGCTTCTCCCACCGTCAAAGCTAAAAGTCAGGTCACATGCATCTTTGCTTTTGATGCTAGGCAACACAAATGTGTTTATGTTTCTCAGGGCCATGACATGGCATGCTTGGTCATGCTCCTTCTTCAATCAAAAAAACCTTCTAAGCAACTATTGTCATGCTATGCTATGGAAGTCGGATTCAATCCTAGTCATCGTCGAAGAGATAGATTTTGCCACAAGTGTATAGGAACGAAGGAACTCCAGGCACTAGAGTAGAAAAATAAGGCAAAAGGTAGGCTTGTTGCAATCCATTATTTTATCTTGTTGCTTTTGGTCTATTCAAGTGTTTCACCTTCTTTGATTAAGATGTTGCATATGATGTGTAATGTTTTTCTCGATTTGCACATAGTAAGATCTTGATGTTTCAATTAGCTTTTTGTAATGTTGCAACTCCTTGAAACATTTTTACCATGCACTGAAACATTTCTAACTGACGATAAAACATGTGAAACATTTCTCGTTAAAACAATTTTCGCTGAGTGATGAAACATCTGTAACATTTTTATACGCAATGAAATATCGTCCAAATTGGATCGGACATCTTATCCCTAGTCCTCTCCACAAAATTTGGTAAGTTTAAAAGTGACGATTAAGTGAACATGTCTAAAATTAAGATGATACATAAAACGAGACAAGTCATTAGCACATAATTAATTATCTATTAATTATTTCAAACTTAAAAAATAATTAATATATTTTTTAAACATTTTTTTAATAAAATTTTAGGACTACCTATATATATACCGTCATATTTTTCATGAAAAAATAGTCAATATGTATTTACATCGTAAGTTCCCAAAATTACATATGTAATTTTAATGTATTTACACTGTAAGTCTCGAAATTACACACACACACACATATATATATATATATATATATATATATATATATCCCAAAATTACACATATAATTAGTATGTAATTAAAGTATAATAAGTAGAAGTGTAACTAAATTAATACAAAGTGTCAACCTATGTGTTAGCTAGATTTGATTTGCGCTCACACCTGAAATTCAACTTCAGAATGTTCCATAGCGTCAGCCTCGGCCGGTCTATATTAACATAGATCCAACGGCCTTTCAGCCTCAAGCACGGATCTTAACACAAATCCAACACACAAAAATCTGACTGAAATCTAAAAAAATATATGGTGACACAATTATAGCAGAACTCAAAACTTTTTTACGAAAACCACGCTGTTTTGAGAAGCCTGTGCGAACGCTGCAAAAAGCGGAAGCCCTTCCATCGAGAATTTGAGATGGTCCGTACATCAAACACGGCGAAATGCGGTGCTTACCATCTTTCGATATGGCCCTTTTTTGGCCCGGCCTGCACTTCAGCTCAATAAATGCCACTCGCAGGGTCGCAGCCCAAAATACCGGCCTTTTACAAGACGGGCCAGCGCATAGTCCTTCGCGAGGGCTGTCCTGGCGTTGGATACAACTTGCCCTGTTACCTCTAGATTGGATCACTACCAATCTGGGCCGTCCTTCCTCGGCCCAAACCTTGACTGGGCCTTTTTGTTAGCTGCCTTGTGACCAATCTGGCCCGTCCAGGTTTCGTCCCTGAGATGAATTGACTTTTGGAGCAGTTGGGGTCGGTGTTTTCTTCTCCGAACACCCCGACCTCTGCGTTTCCTGGTTCTATAGGCAATACAGCTCCAGCAGGGTCCGTATACAGATTGTATAGAATATTGTCCAAAAAATCTTCTGAAGCTCAAGCAATCGGGCAATACCTTCAGAGATTAGAAATCTTCAGGGTCGTTAGCTTTGAGAAACTCCCAGAACCTCCTCAGGCCCAAATCAAAACCCTCCCAGTCGAAGCAATGTTCGTACCAGGATCACAACAAATGCTAAACAGATCAAACTTGAGAAGAGAAACAGCAAGATAAGATCGGAAGTTCTTTTTTTCTTTTTTTTTAAGAAAAGGAAATATGCATACGATTGTCACAGAAAAGCCAAACTGGGAGGCCATTGGGACGGGCCGTCCAGCATTAAATCCTGCGGTGGTTTCCTCTAGGGAAGAGCTCGACAAGAGCCATGGTGCTCTCAGCCATGTGACCACTCTCGATTGATCATCACAAGGCCGCACCTCCTTCCCAGCAAATTCGCCGCAAAGACAGTAGAAACGAACAGAGAAAACACCCAAGAACCGAAAAAAAGGGAAGGAAATCAGAGAACGATGACAACCATGGACCGCGATTCAGCGAAACGACAGCAGACAGACGTGCCCGTGGTCGGAGGACGACGACCAATCCGTGAGAAGGTTCGCGGCTGCGGCGGCGGCGGCGGCGGCGGCTGGGGAAATCAGCGGAGCTCAGCGCCTTCTTATATAGAGAGAGCTGGGATGGTTAGGGCAACTCGCCGTGGATGGTGGATACGGGGCCACGGAACGCCGGAAAGAGATTTTTTTTTTTTAGCAGGCCGAAATGTACGCTACCCCAACTGGGCCGGAATACGAGCCATTAACGAATTTTTTGCATTTTTAATTTTATTTATTTAAAGATTTGCAAAAATAATTTTTCGTTTCAAAATATTACAGAAATAATCTCCTCTCGCCCTCTGGGAGAGCGAGTTCTAAAAATCACCCTCCTAGAGGACGATTTTTTCGACGTGGCAGACGGCCGTTGGGCGCCGTCTGCCGCGTCGTTGCAATTTTGCACAAAAGTCCCTTGCCGCCCTCGGCAAGGGCGTTTTTTCACTGTTCCGCAGGGGACCGCCTGCAAAAGGGCGGTCGCCCTGGCAATTTTGCAGGCGGCCCCCTTGCCGCCCTTACAGAGAGCGATTTTTGCCTATGCGGCAGGGGGCCGCCCGTAAAAAGGATGATTTTTGAATTTTTATAAAGTTAAACTATTTTTACTTTATGTAAGTAAGGTTATACAAATATAACAATATTTGTAACATAAAAAACTATCAAAATATATGTAACGTTAAATATAATAAAACTAAGTTGATAATATAAATGTTGCAATTTGTTTTATAAACTTGATTAAACTTTTAAAAAGATTGATTGAAAAAAATCGAAACGACTTGTAATATGAAACATGCAACAGATAAATTGTAGTATTTTTTGTAAGAACACAAATTTCCTTGTAATTTGCTACTGAAACACATCGAAGCTGATCAGTTGTGTGTTCTCGATGAGAATATGAAAAAAGTGCAACTACAACTATAGAGGGGTGCGGCAAATTTGCAGGCAGCCCCCTCGCCGCCCTTGCAGAGGGCGATTTTTGGCGTAATCTCGCCCTCTGCAAGGGCAATTTTTGGTCGGCATCCCATAAAGCCCCAATGGCCCGAGAAAGTGCTCATTTCAACCGGTCACAATTGAAGGAAAAAAAAAAGAGGGGTGAGGAAGAAGGAGAAGAGCCGCGAAGCGTTGTTGCTGTGCTTATTCGATCGCAGGTTAGTACAATATCCCGACGTATGGTTATATTTTGTGTCACATACTAGTGTAATTACCATGTATTTGAAATTTGTGAGTAGATCTGTAGCACTTAGATGTGGACCCTAGATTTTTTGCGAGTAGATCTGTAGCACTGTGAGTAGATCTGTTGAAATTTGTGAGTAGATCTGTAGCACTTAGAAGTGTGAATAATTTTAGGCTAGATTTGTTGTGCACGCGTTTGGTTTGTAGTAGTACTATATTTGACCGTATTAAGGGTGTTTACAATATTTGATAGTTGTTTTTTTAAACTGTAGGATGCCAAGACGTGGAAAAGCTACCAACTCAAGGTAACGTAAATCGTTTCTGTGATATTTTGTGTTATTCGTTGTGCATGAAATGAGGAATCCTAGATTAACGGGTTAGGGTGTTTCATTTATTGTTGACTTGTAGTTATCGCCCGAAGACTGGAAATGCCTTCAATCCATTGCCTTTGCCTAGCGGTGTTCCAGTGCCCATGTGCTGGTGCGGTGATCCTTGCAAGGTAGTCAAGTCCGATGAAGAGGAGACGTACATGCAGAGATACTGGATGTGTGCCAATTTTGAGTTTGAGCCAACACCTGAGATACGCCGCATTAATTTAATGGTGAGGAACTGATGTTTTCTAATAATTATTTGGTGTATTAAGTAATCTTGAACAACTTATTTGGTTAGTAAACATTGCATTTGTTGTAGACCCCTCCACCGCTATGTGAATTTGAGCAGTGGATTGACACCGAGATCAAGCCGCAAAACAAGGAGCGGTTGGAGTACATGCGGCAATGGGATGCAGAGCGCAAGGAGAAGATAGAGCAGAGACGCAAGGAGGAGGCCGCAGAAAAAGAGCACAAGGCTGAGGCAGAAAGGAGGCGTGTTGCTGCGTACAGGGAGGAGCGGGAGCGGAAGCTTGAGCGTGCGCGGCGAGCGAAGGCAGCAATGGAGGAGAATCCCGATGCGCAGAGGAAGGGAAAGTGGCCTCGTTGCACTCAGTAGTATGCACGAGTTGGTAGTTGTATGGTGTATCGATGAATAATGTTGCGTACATTACAACCTCGCAACGTGTAGCGAACTAACGAACTTGAAATGTTATTTCGCGTGTCTTCCATTTTCCCTTCTCTTCTCGCCGTTGTACTCCGTTTGTGTTTCGCATTCATTTACTTTGATAGCGACCAATCGTAGCCCTCTGTTACGCGTCGAAAGTTTTTCGTTGTTTCGTTGAGTAGATGTAGCGAATGACATGAAATATTTTCGTGACATATGAGTGCGGTGATCGAATAGAGTTATATACAAAGAGGTAACACAAAGTTACTAACTGTAAATATTACAAACATGTAGCACTAGTAGCCTACTGGCGAGGCCTCTTACCCCTACCCCTCCTAATGTGCCCCTGAGAGTACGTCAGCCTCTCAGCGGGCATGGCACGACTAGCGCGGACATCTGGTGCGGGCGTGCGCTGCGGCTGCTCCTGGCTCTATGGTGGTGGTGCTCCACCAAGCTGAGAGGCGCCGAGAACGTCCTGCTCTGGGTCCTCCAGGTCGTCGAAGTCGTCGCCCTCACCAGACCCGCCCGCACCAGACCCGCCCGCCTGCGACGAAGACTCGCCCGAATGGAAAATCCCCGCCGGGTAGTATCCTCCTGCAGATGTCAAAAGTTAAGCAACATTCCGCCCGAATAGTACATTTGTAGCACTCATCGGAAGACGCTTGCTCACCTGGCGGCTGACTGAAGGGAGGAGGGACGGACGAACCGCTCGCTCGAACAAAGGCCGACGTGCTGGGCGGAGTCGCGAACGGCCGAGGGATCGACGATCCACTCGCTCCAGCAGAGTGTCCTGTCGGCAGCGTCGGACCTAGTTGACATTCAGTTTGTAATAACATGGCGAAGGTTTTGCATAGTGAGAAGGTACGGAACTAACCTGTGGACGCACCAGCACCGTGCGATGTCGATCCTGGTGTCGGGCCGCGTGGACGTGGAACAGCAGCTGCCGGTGGAGGTACCACGTCCACGGCTGAACGACAAGAGAGGACGCGCAAGATCGAACACATCTTCGTCTGCATCCGCTCGAACGTCAACCTCTGCTCAACGTCGTTCAGGTGCAGTCCAGCGTCCAACCTCAGCATCACCGCGTTGATGTCGGCGTTCATGGCGCGTGCAGCGTCGACCTGCGGGAATCATTATTAATTAGGTTTGTCAGTCTCATATGTACCAACCGCGTAGTACGAAAACAAGAAGTCCGAGAAACATGGACGTACCCCCAGGAAGTACTCCTGGTCACGGTGCACGGGGTAGGTGTCCCTGACGCCTGCCTGGTGTAGCTGTGGAGCTGCCGCGGTGAAGGTGACGCGGGCACGTGTGTGTGGCAAGTACCACCGAAGGTAGGCAATGTTGTTCTCCTCCGAGTGTGGGTGGACCTCGGCAATCACCTCCTCGGTGGCTATCAACCAGTCCTCGACGTACGGCAAGATCCAAGGTGCCCACAGTGTCCCTGCGTGCTGTCCCCGTCGAGTCAACCTGCAAAGAACATAATGGTCATCGAACGTTCCGCGCGTAGTCGACATAACAATAGTAAAGGTGAAAGAGAAATACTCACTGGTGGTCCTGGGGCGCGACGGGTATCGGTACGTTCACTGGAAAGCCCTGCCTCAGTCCGAACTGCCTCATAACACGGTAAGGGCAGTGAGGCTCGACGAAGATGTCGAAAACCAACGGCACCACCGTCAACCAGTACGCCGCGTCACGCGTGCACAAGGCAGACAGACCTAGAGGTGCTCTCTCCGCGACCACGTGGTGCGTGTAGAGCTCCCAGACGACGTCCGAAGGCTGCAGACGGTCGAACTCGAAGACAAACTCCGGGTAGCTCCGTCTGACCTGGACGTGGGCGTAACGGCGCTGCGACACAAGGAGAACCAACTCGTCAGAATATCAATCGCACATAATCTAAAATTTGAAATGAAAATAATTTGTACTTACGTTGCGGCGGCACCAGTACGTGCCCATCGTCGGTCCGTCGGCTGGGTGGTCGGCTGCCGGTCCTGAAGCGTACGCAGCGGTGTCGACGATCGGTTGGCCGATCGCGAACCGCTCAGCTGCCCAGAGCTGAATAAGCAGAGGGCAGCCTGCGAAAATCGCTCCAGGATCCGTCTTGCAGCAGGCCTCGCACAGCGCACGGTACGTGGCTGCGAGGACTGCCGAACCCCAGCTCCACTGCGGCACGGCCCCTAGCTCCGTATCCGCGATCGCCCGGGCGTAGTGGATCAGGCCCCTGTCTACTGCGTGCCCGGTGGTGCTGGTGAACATCACCCAGCCGAACATCCACAGTAGGTACGCCTCTAAGGACCGTCTGAGCGAGTACTCGTCGGCGCCGGGGTGGAGCTGGTCGGTTTACAACAAAAAGCAAACGATGTTAAAACTCGTAAGATTTCTAGGAAAGTAACAAAGTGTAATTTTTAGCATTTTTAATTTTCATTTTTTAAAAGATCTACAACTTTATAGTTAACAACTTTTTCATTTAAGATCGTTTAGATATCCAAATATTCGTTACAAAATCTAAAACCTATTTAAAAGAATCTTAGATCTACATTTTAAACGATATCGGATGGAGATAAACTTTATATGAAAGTTATAGATCTCACGAAGATCTACAACTTTGTTATTAACAACTTTTTTATTTAAGATCATTTAAAGTGTCGAATAAGCATTATTAGTTTTGTAAATTTTTGAAACCTAAAATTATTTTTGCAAATCTTTAAAAAATAAAAATTAAAAATGCTAAAAAGTGTAAAAGTTAACTTACTGTGAACTGCAGCAGCCAAGCCTTCGTAGGCCCGGCGGTGGTGTACATGTTCGGGGGAGCAACTCCAGGGAGCCCAGGTAGCCTCATCACGGGAGCGAATCGCTCCATGATATCCTCCCTCCAGCCACCAGCACCGTCCACTGGGCCAACAGCCTCCCCGGCCAGTGGAAGCCCAAGCAGGTACGCGACGTCCTGAAGCGTAGGTGCCATCTCCCCACAGGGGAGATGGAACGTGTGCGTCTCCGGCCGCCACCGATCTACCAAAGCAGCCAGCAGCGACCGGTCCGCATCCCAGCGCTTGGCCGGGTCGTTCTCGTCCGCCCGCGCCTCAACAAGCCTGCATATCGCTATCAGGCCTGCCTCATGCAACCTGCGTACCGTGGAGTTCAACATTAGTACCACATATTTCCAAATAGCCAAAAAATGTCATCAAGTAATTAAGCTCTATCATACCACGGAACGTGTTGCGGATCGGCCCGCAACAACTCGCGCGACGGGTGAGGACGAAAGGTGGTAAGCTGCGCACCCTGCACCGCCGACAAGTACGAACGGTGGCTCCTGTCCAGTGCCCTACTGAGGAGAGCTGGTGTCTCGTCCGCCATACCTGCATACATAAGAGTGATTACAAATAAGCAATTGATAAAGAAAAAAATATTATACAAATTGTTCATTACAATGGTAATTCGTAACGCTAAAGGTACACTACACAAATGATAGCAACATTACAATAGTTCATGTCTCAGAAGGATAAATATTACACACATGACAAATGACAACAGCGTTACAATAGTTCATGTCTCACAAGGATAAATATTACACACATGACAAATGACAACAGCATTACAATAGTTCATGTCTCACAAGGATAAATATTACACACATGACAAATGACAACAGCATTATAAATACTACATCAATTGGATCACCGCTAGACTAAAAGGCTGACAGGAATAATCAAGTCATTGCATCGCCAGCGGATGACGTAGTCGTCGCACGAGAATGCCTAGGACGTGGTCGCCTCATTGTTGTTCCTTCTCCCAGTGGACGGCGGCCATCGGTTGCCTGTCCAGATAGATCAGAACCTGGGACGGTTGGAGATTGCGAATTCTTCGGGCATTTCTTGTAAGTATGCCCGCGCTCATCGCATTTGCTGCACCGTAGAGTCCTCCCCCTGCCTCCGACTCGTCCATGTCGTTTCTGATGCGTCTCAATTGACGCCGGCCCTTTTTCAGCCTTAACTTCGACGGATCTGGAATGTAGAACACCTGTGGCCTCAGAGTTGTATAAGATCCAGATATCCCGAACCCATATATCTCCTCCTTCCATGTATGAAATATTGCTTCTTTCCTGTAGTAGGGTGACACATAGATATCGGGAAGTATGCCACAATCCCCAGCTGCTGCAAGTACGTGTGAGCAAGGCAGATGTCTAAGCTTGGGCTTCATGTAGTTACAACTGCAACCGCCCTCCGCATGAAGCACACATTCCTGCACAGCTTGAACGCGGTTGATGCCGCGCCTTCGCCTGTCCACACACATTATCTCGTACCTATGAACTTGGGTACCTTGGGGAATAACTCTGTGCTTCATAGCCTTTGCTATTTTATCTTGCATATACTTTGTCACCACACTCCCAAATACAATGTTGTTATCTTGCATTGAAGGGGCAATTTTCTTGTATCTGTCCCTGAAGTATGCCTGAGTGCCATGAAGGATAAATTCCACAATACCGACCAGTGGGAGTCCTCGCACTCCTCGCATCACCCAGTTGTACACCTCGGCCAGGTTGGTTGTCATTATACCATACCGAGACCCGTCAGTGTCATATAACAGAAACCACTTTTCTTTCAGTTCATTCTCTATCCACTGCGAGAAATTATGTATTGATGATGCCAACCTTCTTCTCATTGTTGGCGGGTCATCATGTAGTGGACCAAGAGGTACTGGAGGATCGTCATCCTGTGGCCGACGAGATTGCTCGTCGGTTTGCTTTGTTGTCAGCTCATCCAACCTCCTCCACAACTCATTGAATTTTTTCTCCTGATTTTGACCACATAGCCTCTTAAATAGATCCATCAGGTGCTTGTTCTTGAATTGCTTGTAGAAATTGGCTCCCATATGACGCATGCACCACCTACTCCGAACATCATGCCACCTAGCTGGAAGTCCCCTCTCCGGCCAACCATTCTGCAGGTAGTCAATTGCCTTCAACATGCCCGCATGACGATCATGAATGAGGCAAACATTGGGCCTCATACGCACGACTTGGCAGCGAACTCTCTCCAAGAACCAATACCAGCTTTCGGTGTTCTCACTCTCGACAAATGCAAACGCCATAGGTAACACCTGGTTGTTCCCATCGGCTCCAATCGCCGTCAGTATCTGACCTCTGTATTTGCCTGTCAAGAAGGTTCCATCCAACACAGGGCGACAGTGCACAAATGCGTTGATGCAAGCACCCAGCGAGAAAAAGGCTCTTTGCAGCACGCTCTTGCTCGGGTCATTAGACAACGAAAAGGTCTGAATGTCATAATAGGTATTGGGGTTTCTCTGAGCAATGGTGCCTAACAGACAAGGCAAGTTATCATAGGATGCTTCAAATGTGTCATACCTCATCTCCAAAATCTTTTGTTTCGCCCTCCAAGCCTTGTAGTAGCTTATAGTATACTTGAATTTGTTTTCAATGTGCCTAATAATGGAGCCCGGTTCAAAGTCCGTGTTACAAACCACATCGCTGTACATCTCACCGGCAACAAAAGCTGAGGTGATGTTGCGATGATACTTATCAACCCCTGGCAACCAACATGTGTGCTCACCAACAATGCTCACTTTCCAATAGTCATTCCATTTTCCCTTATATGCATGAACGCGCCACGGACAATCATCCTTCGTGCACTTCACATCATACACACAGTTGGTAGACTTCACCACCCTAAACTCTTTATGTAAGGAGACCGCCCAATGCTTCACCGCCTCTTTCATGTCTTCCTTATGCGCATACCTGGCACCTTGGATTACCTCGTTATCCTTGTATTCAAAGGGTGATTGCTGCCCCTGTGAGATAACAAGTTGAGAGAAATCGGCTTTTGTCCAATCAACGGGCAGTACATCTTCCTCCTCGTCCGATGATTCATCTCCCTCCGCCAGCTCATTTTCAGAATCTTCCCTCTCCATTTCCTCAACAATTGCTTCGATTCTCTCCCCCTCATCCGCCACGCCTATTGCCTCCTCCAACCTTGCTTCGTTACCCTCAGTTCGCATCGATGGTCCAACATTTTCTACAGCATTGCTAGGACCTTCACCATCCTCTGTTTGCACTGTAACACTGCTATCGATTTCATGCAATGCCACAAAAATAACAAGGGGCCAGGACCTTTCAAATGCCATCTCTACATAACATCTCCAGGACTCGGTGTTATCTACAGGCATTAGTTCCCAATAATATCCTTCCGTTGCACGACTGACTACAACGGATAGAGACAATGTGTTCACTCTTGTATCCACTTTAAATCTACGTAGTAACCAACTATAGACTGACTCAAATGTTTTATCGGTTGGCCTATCGATACCCTTTGATTTCATACTAAATTCTGACAGATCAACACCATCTCGACCATATCTAACATTGCCTTTACCGTGAACTATCTGAAATATGACCTTGCTTGCCATTGTGCCTGATAAACAGGTTCAAACTTAATTTACTTCATACTACGAATATGTTGCCTAGATCAATCTGTGCCTAAATTAAATTCTATATTAAACAAAATTCTACGCAAAGAAATGTATACATACATAAGGACATATCCTACATATGTTCATCTAAATCGGTTTGTCCTAGGTCAAATTGACTAAAATAAATCATGCCCTAATTTTTAAATCCATATTATAGTGCTACACAACTATTTAAATAACATAGACATAGATCAGAATGAATTATACGTAGGTTCATCTAAATCGGTTCGTCCTAGGTCAAACTCCTTAAATTAAATCGTGCCCTAATTTATAAATCAATATCTTACTAAACAACTATTCAAATATTCAAAAAAAAAATCTTTTCTTATATATTCTACACAAAATAAATAACACAAACATATAGCGGGATATTGTATTTACCTGCGATCGAGTGTGCACACCGACAGGGCTTCGCCGCTCTCCTTCTTCTTCCTCACCCCTCCCTCTATTATTTTCCTCGAGTCTCGACGGCTGCGAATGACGGCCGCGGAGTTGGAAATGGGGATTTTACAGGGGAGGGCAAAAAATCGTCCTCTGTAAGGGCGGCAAGGGGGCCGCCTGCAAAATTGCCAGGGCGACCGCCCTTTTGCAGGCGGCCCCCTGCGGAAGAGTGAAAAAACGCCCTTGCCGAGGGCGGCAAGGGACTTTTTTGCAAAATTGCAACGACGCGGCAGACGACGCCCAACGGCCGTCTGCCACGTCGGAAAAATCGTCCTCTGGGAGGACGATTTTTAGAACTCGCCCTCCCGAAGGGCGATAGGAGATTATTTCTGCAATATTTTGAAACGGAAAATTATTTTTGCAAATCTTTAAATAAATAAAATTAAAAATGCAAAAAATTCGCCATTAACCCATCATGGGCCCTTTTCAATCCATTTTTGCCTTGTCTTTATTAACGAGCAATTTTTTTTAACGAACATGTCTTTATTAAGAGAGATAAATACAGAATGCACACGCACAGCATCACGTACCTATTGTCCTACTTCACAAGCTAATTAGCTAAAGAATCGTCAGAGGTAAAATAAATCAAGTCGATTAGCTTACTAAACAACATGTCAAAAACTACTAACTGATGTCCATTTTTATGAAGATAACTACATGTTCTCCTTACCTTAAAACATGGTCTTCATGAAGTTTTCTTCACAAAAAAAAAAATACTTGAAGAATGCAACGGAGCGTGTGGGTTTCCCCTTCAATTCGCCGGCATGCTGCATCGCATGCGCAGCAGGCAGAACCTCCATTTGTTCACCGTCGGCACTTTGTGACGAGGCGTTCATCTGGCAGTTCACTGCAACAAGGCCCACCCAGCAGCCGCTTGCTGCTGGGGTATTTAACTTTTCGTCATTTTGCACCAAACAAGTTTAATCTCTCTCGTAACATCCTCTCTTACAAATTAAGTAACGATGTACTGCCTACCGACGAGTCTCCGCCGCCTCTAGAAAATGTGGGTTACTAAGAAGGGGACTTAGAGGATTCGCAGTGTATGTTTTAGATGAGTACTAGAGAAGAGAGAAAAGAGATAGTGACAGTCTTAAACATTGCAGAGAAAATAGCATGTGATGCGAAGACAAGAATGTATCCTAGCCGAAGCAATCGGTGCTATGGAATAAACTAGTTGTTTGGTCCACTTATCAGAACATACAAGAGAGGATTGAGGTGAACAGAAAAAGAAAATGGGATTGTTTATTTCGTGGGTCTCACCGTCAGCTATCGATAGTACTTCACACTGTGAATGTTTTATTCATATCTCTGCTTACTGTGGGAGCCACTCTATAGTATCCGTGTAGGTACTAAACACTAAAGATGCTCTTAGTATTAATGTATTAAAAAAAGGAGGGTGAGAAACCAGGGATCAAACCCAAGCCGTTGAGCAGCTCATGGGAGCACCCTGCCAGCCGAGCTACTCCACGTTCTTGCACCGCCTCTAGAGAAGCACGAAGAACCGTTTGGCTAGAAAGGAGAGGCCGGCTAGGGCCTCCATACTACGGTGACAACTTTGCCAATGGCTACTCGAGGCTGATGGGCATGGGCACATGACGACGAGGAGCCAATATCGGGCGCGGGGCAGGATCTAACTCGAGGCTAATAGGTGTGGCCGTAGTTGTTGTAGGAGGATATCAGTAAATCACTATACTACGAATAAAGCTTTCACAGACATCCAAAACATGTTTTTACAAGTAGTCAGATGTGTCGTCGCCTATGATTAAAGGCTTGTGAAAATAAAACATTTTTATAGGCATGGCTTTAAAGCATGGTTTGTAAAAATGTCACCATTAATTTTCACATGCGGCCAGCGTTACACAGCCATTTGTGATTATGCATTTACCCATACGGCTCGTACCTCCTTTCTCAGTCCAAAGTAATCACATGATAAGAGAGGGCCGCTAAGAAACATGTTTGTTTTAAACGGAGAGTAGTGCATGGCAGCGACCACGACAAGGAACCAACGTCGGCGAGTGGGTTGTAAGGAGCAGCGAATGTGTAGACGTCGCCGTCAAGGACATTGTGGTCTCCAGGGTTCAATCTTTCGTTTTCGGTATTTGTATCCGGGGTGCGATATGGCGAAATTTTGAAAATTACAGTTCAAAATTATTTTAATTTTTTTAAAAAAATTTGAAATATTGCCAAATTCAAAAAAAAATTAAAAATTTTGGCCTAAATAATATCATATCTTTGGGGGGGGGGGGGTGGTTCCGACCGCTCACCTCGGCAACACCATGGACAACGCCTTGCTCACAGCCATCAACCAAAACAGAGCAAAAGCCAGATCTAGATCAATACATTTTTAAAATTTTTGATATTTCAAACGGTGTGATTTGATGTATCCTGAGTTGGGTCAAATTTTGCACTTATGATTTGATCATTGATTCATGTGTATCTTCTGATGTTTCAGCATTGAAACTTGATGTTTCATGTATGTGAGAGAAATATTTCGAGTTATGGTTTAATTGTATTTTACCATCTAAAGTTGTGTCGTTGTTTTAATAGTAGGATTTCGATGTTTCGTACATGTTAGTAAAATATTTGATTTTTTTTATTTTTATGGTGTACCCAATGTTAGTAATTACTGTTTCAGTAACTAGACTTTTTTTTCTTGATAAATCCAATGTTTCATGAAACATTTTAATCGTCCAGTTTTTTTCTCCTAGATCGGACGCCAACACATAGTCGCATCCATATAAACCTAGCGTGGACTTGCATCAAATAATTAATTAACAGCGACCATCATCCAAAATATAAAAAATGGTTATAACTCAATGTCTCACCAGTTACATATATTATACATATATTGCATGTCATGCAAACTTACAATTCAATCACACGAAAGTAGCACGCAGATTAAGAGAGCATTTAACTATTTATCACTTTTAAAATGTGACAATAAAGAATTTGTCATTCACAGTTTATGACATGTGGGTCGTCATATACTTATGACAACTATTTGCCACTTTTAAAATGTGACAATTAAAAATTTATCATTCGCGGTCTACAACATATGGGTCGTCATGTGACTATGACATGTGGGTTCAGTGATAAATTCTTACTTGCCACTTGTAAAAATGACAAATAGTTTTAATATCTCCAGATCGTGGGCAGCTCTACCACACTGCATGTACATAGCACACAGGTTATACATAGATATAATAATCCACAGGTAGTACAAGTTTACGACACACTTTTATACGTGTTCAGGTTCATATCTAGGATTTACTATTTTAGATGGAGGTGGTAGTTAGCTAGCTAGTATGTCGTAGTACACACCCTTCATTAAAAATTAAATAATAGGGTTTTATTTATATTCATAGTATCAAATTTGATACTAAATTATTATATTTTGGGATGGATAGAACAGTATTTTTTAAGGACTAAACTGTGTGCTTACGAGCACACGCATCCATGCATGCATCGCATATGGACGCAGAGCATGCAGCTAGCAGAGACGGAGTTGATGCAGCAGCAGCACACATGGATGAGACGACGGAACAAAACGGAGAGCATGATGCATCCATGGCGTGGCCGGCATCAGTCGTCTCTGTCTAGCCCGAATTTGCGGTCGATGTAGCCGCCGACGGCGTGGAACGCGGGGCCGAAGAACCCGCCGCCGCCGCTGCTTTCTGACCCGGATCCCTTGTCCCGGTCCTCGCTTCTCTTCCTCTCGCCGGCTTCGCTCTCGTTCTGCGACGGAGATGAACTGGGGGGCGAGTTGTAGTTGACCTTCACCTCCTCTGCACGGATGAACACCGGCGTCGTCCCGAAGCCCTTATGCAGCGGCGGAGCCTTCCAGCTCTCGCTGAAGTAGTTGTAGGGAATTTCGTCTCCAGATACGATGATTCTGTTGCCGGCGCGGTCGACGAAGTTGCCGCCGTAGGCGCCGCCGTAATAATCTCTAGTAGCAAAAGCACCAATAAGATTTGGTTAATTTTACTATCTTGAAAATATATTGGGAGGTATCTTTCTAGTCTAAAATTTGATATTTTCAGGTACTAAGTATTTCAAGATATCAAAAATTTTAGTGTATAATTTTTAGTTCAAGATACTTTTTTAAGAACCGTAAAATTTCTCATAAGATTTTATC
This sequence comes from Oryza officinalis, assembly GCA_008326285.1. Lineage (NCBI taxonomy): Eukaryota > Viridiplantae > Streptophyta > Magnoliopsida > Poales > Poaceae > Oryza > Oryza officinalis. Next base: position 36,104,913 of record BDMV01000005.1, read on the forward strand.
AATAAGATTTTTTTTGTCAGGGAAATTATCACTAGTACAAACTTTACAGGCGTTGTTCCACATCAATGATAAATTCGGCCAACGAGATGAGAATCTTTGATTCAGACTTTCAAGGTAGAAGTCAATTAGCAGCTCAAAACTATGGATGTTATATATGGTCTGTCAGTCATAACTCATAGGTTGATCTCTATTTTCATTTGGATATGTTCTTAATACTGAACTTTATACTCTTTGCATATGATCGACCAAAGTAGCATAAGTTTGTCGATCCTGATATATAGTTTCGCAGCAGTGTTCTAGTATGAATTCCTAGGGGTTCACTGTAAACTGAAATCGATGGGTGTTGAAAAGATTGAAGACGTTTTTTTTGGAACTTTTTAATCACTCCAATGAACATCCACTCATTTATTCTATTGTCAACTAAATAGTTATGAAAAAATCTCAAAAGAATTGACAAGATACATTAATATGTAATATATCACTTCAAAAATATGTAAATTTAAATTTAACTTCTAGAGAGTTTAATTTGTTATTTTTGTTACAACTTGTAAAAGTTGAATTTAAACTTTTACATGTTTGTGTAATGATATATTACATATAACCTATCTTATCAATCTTTTAAAGATTTTTCATAATTATTTAGTTAATATAGTGAATGCCCATTCGGATTATTAGAATCCCTCTCGTTTTATTTTTGTCTGATTTGCAGGCTTAGAACAAGTTGAATCAATCGAATTTAAACTTTATTTGTGTCTGTGCGCAGGAAGACTTTTGCACATTGTTCTCCAGTACGTGGGCAACACCTCAAATTTTCCTGGGTCCACCACTAGTTATGTTTGAGTCCAACAAGAGTGTTAGTCTAGCAAAAATGCTCATAATAAACTGGCAATGTTGTATAAAGGACTAGAATATTCTTAGTGTGATAAATTAACCCATACCTGCTTTCAACAGATTTATGTGCTCCTTTCCTAGGATCAACATATTTCACATTTAAGCCTTCTTTCACAACATGGTGTTGCTTTTGCAGAGATTTATGTGTTCCTTCCCCAGGGTCCTTTTGTAGGACTGCAGATTTCTTATTTAAGCCTTCTTTCACAACATGGTGTTGTTTTTGCAGAGATTTATGTGCTCCTTCCCCAGGGTCCTTTTGCAGGACTGCAGATTTCTTATTTAAGCTTTCTTTCACAATATGGTGTTGTTTCTGCAGAGTCTTATGTTCTTCCTCTTGTGTCCTGACGTTGTTATTATCCTTACCATCAAAGATCCGATCTACACACCGTATGTTGATGACAGGACATCCTGGATGCATCTTAATGGCGTTAGTCAAAGCTGACTCTGCAAATCTTCTACAAAGATCATCAGCGACTGTAATTTTTGCAGAGATCTCTTCAAGTCCTGACAAATGTTCAATTCCAATGGGAATAGAGTCATGCTGATCTGCTCTACGGACATCAAAACGTAGCTTGAGCTTCCGGAGATTAGGCATTGCACCCGCCTCAAATTTCATCCACGCTACGCTACATCTAAACTTTAAGTATTTGAGGACTAAGAACCTTACATTGTAAAAGACAATCCTTTCTGCTGGCTTTGTGTGGACATAAAGTGACAAAACAGTGAGAGCCGGTAATCCTCCAAGAACATCAACATCATTGCTTGTTACTTCCCTAGTCCCAATCTTTAAAATACAGAGATTTCCAAGCTGCCCAATCCAATTCGGGAGGCTAGAAAAGATGCAAACACATGGTAACAACTCAAGCCTCTGAAGAAGAGCTGGTGGGGAGGACACGCTGCTCCGGCCATAAACAGATACCCTCGTGCTTGTAGCACTGTGAATATGCAGAGTATTTGCATAAGAAGAGCATACAGATGATAGAGTTATAGATTTGAGATTACTGAGTTTCCCCAGAATGGATCCAAGGTATTGCATATTATTCTTCGGACTGTTAGAATGTATGGCAGAATAGGTGAGCTGAAGATCCTGGAGGTTGGTCAGCTCACCAAGGCCCCGTACATTCTCTGATGTGTTACAGCTGAGATCAAAATATCCAAGTGTACGAAGCGATGACATGTGGGCAATTCCATTGGGCAGGTTTGTCTTAGCAGGTAGACTAAGATGCAGCAAACCTGGGAGATGAATGATGTCTGATGGAACTGCATCTATTTTTCCATCTATTTTCAGTGCCTCCAAATATTGTAGACCTTGCATTTGGGTTGGCATTTTTAAGGTGACATTGGAGGCGACCTTCAAATATCGCAGTCGGACAAGTTCTGAAATTTCAGAGAGATCAAAACTGATGCTATCCTCATCACCCCAGATATGTAGAATTAGAACTTTAAGAAGTTGAAACCCCGTAATAGAAGGCATACAATTCAAGACCCCGCAAAAGGCAAGTGTCCGAACTTGGGACAATCTCATATTAGTTGGTGTAGTTGCATCTTCTACATTACCAAAGTGAATAGATAATCGTCGAACCTTGTCTGCAAGCCTTGTAATCGCTTGTGTGTGGTCTATTGCAATAACAAAATTTTCTTCTGTTGACATGTATGTAATAAGATTGAGTACCATATGGTGAACTACACAAGACAGAACCTCACCATTGTCATTGATATCTACAGGCTGGATAATTTTTCTATCAACAAGCTCATTGAAATGGGCTCTTGAAATTTCTTCCTTTTCATGCCCTTCAATTGGACAGATGAAACCTTCAGCTATCCATTGATTCACCAAATCATCCTTCCAAATTATGTTATTCTCTTGATACATTCTAAGATATAACATGCATGCCTTCAAATGCTGAGGAAGACTGTTGTAACAAAGGTTCAGTAGTTGTTTCATCCCTTCCAACTTAGGATTTGCCATCAAACTGTAACCTAAGGTCTCGTTTATATCATCCCATTGCTCTTGTTTCTCAAGCTGAGTTGCTAAAAGGCTTGCAATAGTGACAACAGCTAGTGGCAAACCACCACATTTCCTTACAATATCATATGAAACTTCACTGAGTCCTGGAGGACAATTAGAATGAGATCCAAAAACTGTACTGAAAAATAAATTCCTTGAGTCATCCTCACTAAGTGGTTTCATCTTGAAAATATAGTTCGAGTCATAACTACAAGATTGCAGAGCTAGATCCTCAATTTCTGTCGTGGTCAGTATTCTGCTGCAACTATTACCATCTGGTAATGTGCACTTAATAATATCCCACGTGCATATGTCCCATAAATCATCAATTATGATCAAGTACCTGCAGACATTTTCTTCAAAAACGTATATTTGTAAAACAAATAAAAAAATATATTGCTAATACTGACCTAAGTACCTAACAATGGATTGCAATTATGAGAGAAAATAACAATTGTCCTAGTGTGTAGCATTTGTAATAATATATTTTTGGGCTCTGTGTGTCTTTGATAAAGCCGCCCGTTAACCTTTTATATATTCTCTTTTTTTAAAAAAAATATGACGTTGTTGGCTTTTCAATGTAAGTTTGACCATTAGTCTTATTAAAAAATACATAATTATTATTTATTTTATTGTAATTTATTTTATCATTAAAGATACTTTAAGCATGGTTCATATTATTTTTCCATATTTACACAATATAACATATGTATAAAAGTCAATAGTGTCATACAATAGTAGAAAATAGAGTGACAACGCAGCATTGTACACACCTCTTATCTTGCAGATGTGTCCTGATACTGGAAATCAGGCTATGCAACTTCCAATCGTCAGGTGGCTGCTGCAGGCGAACCTGAGAGAGCATGCTGCTGAGAAGCCTCCTCATATCAACCTTCTGGGACGAACGCACAAATGCCCGGCACTCGAACTGCCGTCCGAGTTTGCGGTACAGCTCGTTGGCAAGCGTGGTCTTGCCGACTCCTCCAACTCCCACAATGGACACCACTTTTAGCTTCTTCTCGCCATCAGTCAGCCACTCCTGGACCTTGTTGATGGCGGCATCGAGACCCACATGCCGGACGCCATCGGAGCGCTTTCTGCACAGCGTGGGATGATGCCAATACGAGCTAGCAAAAGATACTACATCACCTCTAGCAGTAGAAGCACTAGTATTGGCGATGCCACAGAGGTCGCTGCTGTGCAAGATGGCGTGGCGTTGAAGCGCCTCCTGCACGCGAAGGCTGAATTCTTTGATCTTGTTGGCCATCCACAGCCGATGCTTCAGCTTCTCTGGAACCAGAGGGGTCTTGCTCCCTGGTCGCCGGCTGAATTTACGGCGACGAAACGTAGATAGGCTTCGATACCGGCCGACGGCGGCAGCATGCTCGTACTGCTCGACGCAGTCCTCATACTGGTCGATGCAGTCCTCGATGTCGTAGGACAGCTCACGCACCTCCTTCGTCCAGCACCTGACCACCATGGCATGGTAGTCCTCCAGTTTCGCGGCGTCGTTGTGGTGGCCATGGAGGATGGAGGTTATTTCCTCGATATCTTGCATGATGAGCGGTATCTCCTTGTCTGCTCCCTTGGGCAGGATGCTGCCGTGACGACGCAGGAGCTCATCGAGCCTCTCTGGGAGGTTGACCATGGCGCCCTCCATGGATGTCTTTTCTGAAGACAAATCAAGCTAAGTGCATGTTACAGATATCCAAAGTGTACTGCTAATAAAAATCGATGCTGTACAAGAAGCAGATAATACAAATGGAACACGAGATAGAGAGGGATCCGATCACTGAACCTAGAAGTTGAAGGCATCAGATTATCCGAGTAGGATGAGCGAGCTCTCCGAGCAAATGAGGCCGTACTTTGGAGAGACTTCTTCCATTTTGCTTCATTTCCTAGCTTCAAGTCCGACGATTCTCCCTCCTTGAGGATTAAATTTGAGTTTCTTCGGATGGGACCATTTGTGTCGCGACTAGCAAAGCTGTTGGCCAAAGACTACGTATTTGGTAGCACCCTTTCAAGATAGTTGCAATATACTATGATGTGATTTAGACACCAATCCTCAAATATCCCTGAAATTGAGAATTACACTTCAACGCTCAAGCTTCACATAATTTACATTTGTCTCAAAATGCAGAGTTGTCTGCGTAATTTCCACAAATTACACTCCGCCTCATATTATGATTTACATATGCATGACACGCTCCACCATGGACAAAAAATTCCATCTTAACTACAAAATTGAATGGCTAATTAAGAGAGCAAGTCTTTCACACTATACTCTCTCGGTCTCAACATATAGCTACTTGTGTCATTTTTTGGAGAGATTAAAGTCAAGGTGATAAATGGTTGTGATTGTTTAAGATGAAAAAGTAGGTAAAAAAATTAAATGAGAGATGGTTGTGATTGGTTGAGATAGGAAAATAGATGAAGTAGTTATATTATAAGACAAATTTAAATCCTAGATGTAAGGAGTACATGCATAAAGGAGGAATTAGTAAACAGGCTTTTGGACACCAAAATAAACATATGATTCTTTTCCGCTAAGAGCACATTTATATTGTACTGAAATATGAAATAAGTAGTGAATTACGAATAAAAAACAATATTCAGTGTGCATGTGTCTTCCATGTAATTTATATAAAAAAATTTCTAGTATTTTCTAGTATAAGGGTGATTTTACTATCCTTAAAAACTTATCGGGAGCAGATTTATAATGTAAAATTTGGTACCTTTGAATACTAACTATCTCGAGGTTTTAGTATAAAATTTAAGTATCTCGAGGTAACCGTAAAATTTCTCCCGGTATAAAGCTATGGGTATGAATCTGAAGTTTGTGTTAAGAAAACACATACCTGTGCCCGAAGATGTTGTACATCTGATTTTGCACTCCATTGGGCGTTTCCGCGCATATATACACATATGAATGGTGGGTTGTTGACTTGTTGAGGGTTGCAGCCTTGTAGGTTGCGGGTTGCAGGTTGCAGGTCTGCAGACTGGAGCTGCCGAAGCTGCTGCTGCTGCTCGGTGGATTGGTCTGGAGCCATGGAGTCCGCAATGGCGAGCGCATTCTTGAAGGCCGTGATGGGGAGGCTGTTCATGGCGCTGGAGAAGGAGTACAGCAAGCACAAGGGCCTCGCGCAAGAAGCCCAATCCCTCCAGCTGGACCTCCGGATGATCGCCGCCGTCATGGACGACCAGCTCCGCGCCCTGGGTAGGACGACGAGCGCCGCCCGCACGGCCGTCGCGCGGCTGCACACCGAGGAGATGCTCGACCTCGCGCACGACGTCGAGGAGTGCGTCGACCGCTTCTTGCACCGCCTCACCTGCAGGCAGCAGCGCGGCGTCGCCGGCGCCGGATCCGGAGCGTCGTCGTCGTCTCTGGTGCGGCGGATGGCGCACGAGCTCACCAAGGTCCAGAGCCGGTCGAGCTTCGCCGACAAGATCCAGAAGCTCAAGAGGCGCGTCAGGGAAGCGCAGCAGCGGGTGATCAGCATGAAACCTATTGTGGATGTCATCGCCGGCGGCGGCGGCGGCGGCGGCCAACCCACAGGTGCTGCCGGCACTTCATCGACGGTGCCGTCGTGCCGCGCGGCGCGCAGCCCGGTGGGCATCGTGGAGCCCGTGGAGGAGCTCATCTCGCTGCTGGACGAGGTGGACGGCGAGCCGGAGCGGATGAGGATCATCTCCGTCGTCGGATTCGGTGGGTCCGGGAAGACCACCCTCGTGAAGGCGGTCTACGATGACCCTCGCGCTAAGGACAGATTCCCCCGCCGTGCGTGGGTCACCGTCGGTAGCTCGCCTTCGCCGGAGACCAGCAATGGGATGAGGGGGATCCTGCGTGCTGTACTCCTGCAAGTTCTTCCCAAAGACGCCATGGATGCTGATGGACAACATCTTGAAACCTCGCTCAAAGAATACCTGAAGGACAAGAGGTTAGTGCACATTTAAATTTTTCCATTTTTTTTGTTTTGAACTACTCTCATATGCAAATGATGACTGATGACTATTTCATATGCAAAATTTAACTTTTAATAGGCTTTTGCTCCTCATTCATCAATTTGACAGTCATGTGTATATTGATCAGGGGATTCACTGTTTTGGAATCCAAAAGAATCAGGGAAAGAAAATTTTAAACAAAAAAATAGTTTTGAAAAATTCTTTGCTAAATTCAAACAAATTCTGAAAACAGGCACTCACCGGTGGACACAAATATTTGGATCAAGATTGTGAACCCTGATACTGATCAGCAGAACTTATGTTAAACTACTCAATTTTTGCTACTTATTTCTCAATTTGGTTATTAGGTATTTAATTGTCGTCGATGACATCGGGATGGATCAATGGAGCATCATAAGATCGACCTTTGAAGACAATGGTACAAGCAGCAGGATAATACTGACCACAACCGTTCAGTCTGTGGCAAATATGTGCAGCCATGGCAGTGGTTATGTGTATCAAATGAACACACTTGGTGAAGAAGACTCTAAGGAACTCGCTTTTCAAGGGTTTAGATCACCTGAGTTGGAGCAAGGTTCAGCATCATTATTAGGGAAATGTGATGGTCTTCCTCTTGCTCTGGTCAGTGTCTCTGATTATCTGAAGAGCTCAAGTGAACCCACAGGAGAGCTGTGTGCGAAGCTGTGCCGCAACCTTGGTTCTCATCTGGAAGAGCAGGATGGCCACTACAGCTTTTCAGAACTCAGAAAGGTGCTCCTTGACAACTATGACAGTTTTTCTGGCTATACTCTGAGCTGCTTGCTGTATCTTGGAATATTTCCAAACAATCGACCTCTCAAGAAGAAAGTTGTAATCAGGCGGTGGTTAGCCGAAGGATATGCACGAAGCGACTCTCTTCGTAGCGAAGAGGACATTGCAGACGAGAATTTCAGTAAGCTTATTGACCGGAATATCATTCAGCCTGTTGACACAAGAAACAATTCTCAAGTGAAAACCTGCAAAACTCATGGAATTATGCACGAGTTTTTGCTGAACAAGTCCTTGACACAGATATTCATCGCGAAATTGTCTCGTGATCATCCAAGACTAGGAGTCAATACTAATGCGCGCCACCTTTCTTTTCATTCTGGTGAACTGACGGAGTGTGTGGCATCTGAAGAGTTATCTCGTGTCCGATCTCTGACAATCTTTGGAGATGCAGGTGATGCAATTTGTTATGTTCGCAGGTGCAAACTGATACGAGTCTTGGATCTACAAGAATGCAGTGATTTGGATGACGATCATCTGAAATACATATGCAAACTATGGTATCTGAAATACCTGAGCTTTGGGAGCAATATCAGTGAGCTTCCAAGGAGCATTGAAGGACTGCATTGTTTAGAGACACTGGATTTAAGGAGAACCCAGATAAAGTTTTTGCCCATTGAAGCAATCATGTTGCCCCACTTAGCTCACCTGTTTGGAAAGTTTATGCTTCATGAAGATGACGTGAAGAGTGTGAACAAGATGAGTAAACTACAAAAATTCTTCTCTTTCAAAAAGAGCAATCTGCAAACTTTAGCAGGATTTATCACTGACGAAAGCAAAGGTTTTCTGCAACATATTGGTCATATGAAAAAGCTGAGGAAGATTAAGATATGGTTCAAACATGTTGCAGGTATCAACAATTACACCGCCGATCTTTCACAGGCCATTCAGGAATTCACCAAGGCTTCCATTGACAGGGATATTGACCGTTCTCTCTCACTTGATACCGAAGAATGCCCTGAAAATTTCCTGAGTTCACTTGATTTGGAGACATGCTCTGAAGGTTCCAAATATGCTCTGAGGTCGCTAAAGTTAAATGGAAAACTTCACCATTTGCCACCATTTGTTACTTTGCTGTCAGGTCTCACTGAGCTTTGCATTTCATCAGCTACGCTGACACAAGTTCATCTATCAGCACTGATCAATCTGAACAGACTGCTCTACCTCAAACTGGTTGCATATAAGCTCGAGAATTTCGAAATAAAACATGGAGTATTTCCAAGCTTGCGACGCTTGTGCTTTGTGGTGAAAAGTGTCACTTCAGCTCTGCCAACAATCAAGCATGGAGCTCTCCCAAATCTCATCTCACTTCAGCTTCTCTGTCAAGGTCCAGTTGGTCTTTCTGGTATCGAGATCAGACACATGAAACATCTCAAGGAAATCACGATTAACTCTGGAGTGGTTGTACAATGGGAACAGGCAGCAAAGAACCACCCAAATAGGCCTAAAGTTTTGTTCCTCAGAAAGGTTGATCCGATGGAAAGCGAGGAACCGGGAAGACCTTGTGCCATAAGGGAGCAGATGAAAATTACTGTAGTTCAACCAACAAGTTCAGGTGATGGACTGGACTCTACCCTCAATAAGATGAGATTTTCAGAGCCTTCTTCTTCACGACTTGAGGTAATCGTTCAACAGGTGGTGGACGGCCACTGAGGCAGCACCCCAGACTTCCTTGGCAAATATCTAGCAGAGTATACCACCGTACCAGGTAGACTTCAGTAAAGACCATTCAGAATTTGAAACAAAAACTTGGAAATCTACTGTTCAGTTACATGGTCCATTTTTCTGTCTTTCCATACTTGTACACCCTGAACTTACAAAACCTGTTGTACCTACCCCCGTAACCGCTTCGGTGTGTTACTGATGTATACTATTTTTCTTCTAATATATTGACATGCAAGGCTTTTGCGCGTTCGCGAAAAAAAAACATACAAAACCAGGGTGTTGAATGGCCTTTTCTTAATTCTTAAAATAAATTGTTCTGTGATTTGGGGTGTGAACTTGACCTCTTGCTAAATTAAATAGACCCTATTTGTAAAATGTACTCCCTCCGTATCATAATATAAGGGATTTTGGATGGATGAGACACATCCTAGTACTATGAATTTGGACAGACTTCCACCCAAAATCCTTTATATTATGGGACGGAAGAACTACATGGTATATGTCGGAATTGCCAAATCATGCACTACTATGCATCGAGTGTCGGATATGAAATTTCTCCTTATTGAATGAAATACACAAAAAATAGTTCAAGTAAACTACTACTACTTCCTAGTTCTTACGAGGAACGTAAAACACCCATGACATAATCAGCCTGTGTTAATTAGTCAAAAAAATAGTCTCCAAGTTATAAATTCTGACAGAACATTGTTCTCACCATGATGCAACAAAATCAACAGGAGCACACCGCTAAACATTACTATTTAGATTCTGCAAGGAGGACTCACCGTCTGTGGCTCCATCGAATCAGGCGGCGCGATGCAGACGAGGGAGGGTTCCCGGCCGCCGCCGTCGGGCCCCGTCGAGGACCAAGTCGGACGGGCGGAGGAAGAACGGACGGCGCAGAAGATGGGACTCCCGCTCGTGCTCGCAGCATTCCCCATTGCTGTGGGGTTCCATGGCCTCCCGCTCCCTCGCGACGCCGACGCGGCCGTGCGCGACGGCGCCGCTCTTCCCCTCCCCCTCGCCGGCGCCTGGAACCAAGTGCTGTTGCTTCAATGCGTTAACTCGGGCTATTTTGATCGGGTCGCAACCATCCTATTTCGTAATGGGCCGGCCCAGGATTGTTGGCAATGGTTGCGGCCGAATTTCAGGATGGGCTGGTGTCTAAGCATTCCGGCCCATGCTGGATCTCTGCATGTGATTTGTCCCATTGTCTGGGGTTTCTAGATCCTGAGAAGGTGTGCCTGACACAGCAAATGCTTAAGAGCAACTCTAATAGTACCAGCTCCAATTATTTCCACGTATGTAAAGACAAGATAAACGCCAGGATATACAATTGGTAGTCTCTAATTTATCTGTGTGCTTTTTCATGGCAATAGTATTTTATTCTATTCTCTCTCTTTCTCTATATTATCTTTCTCTTGTCTCCCCCTTATTTTTTTTTAAAATAAGAGTAACATACATCACGGTAACACGTCGAGACGGTTATTAGATGTATGAGGTACAGTTTGGCACGCAAGAGCTTTCTAAAACGAGGCGGTTACTATCGTTGCAATCCCCAATTTCCCAAAGAAAAACAAAGCAGATGCTTGCCATGGCTTCTCTGTCGGAGAGGGAGAGCGGGTAGAATTAAAAGCCTTGAATGTGATGGCTCGCTCCACGCTACTGCTTTGCTGAGCTCTCTTGGCCGCGTGTGCAGTAGCTGCAAGCGCCGCCAACCGCCAGGACATAGGCTCGGCCACGTCTCCGCCCATCTCGTTACGGTAAGTAGATCAGCACGGATGGAGCTGTGCGCAACGAGGAGCATTGGCGGCGAACGAGCGCATATAGCGACAGTGAGCAGGAGCATGTGATGGTGAGTACTGCTGTTGACTTTTGTTTCAGCCACCGTCGACAAGCCATGGCTAAGACCGCTTCTCTTTTTTTTTTCTCGAACACGCAAAAAGATTACACGTCAATATATTAAAAAAATAGAGTTTTTGTTACACGGGCAACCAACGTCGTTACCGGATACAAGGAAAAGTTTCGAGCAGAAAAAAAGAAGGTTTTAAAAAACTAAAGACTAGAAAAATATGCTCCTATCTAGCGGGAGGGGTAGAGGAGCCGCCTAATCTCCCAACAGGTCCCCAAACGAGATGACACCAGCGAGGGACCAGAGATGACCCTCCTGACGGATGGACCCCAGAACCATCGAGACCAATGAAAGGGAAAAGTCAAAAACCATGGCGTTCTGTTCTTTCCAAAGTTGCCAGGAACCCAGGAGCACCAGAGAATCGAAACCCTTATGAAGGTGTGCAGACAGTCGAGCTCTAGTGTTGATGTAAAAAACACACACTGGCCTGGGAGATCTACTTAACTCTAGTGCAGGTCCAAATATTTCTTTCGGGTTCTAGGCGTGCCAATTGGTTTGATCCTGCAACCAATAAGAAACAAAGAAAACGCAGTTAAATCCATCAATGATAGCCGATCGGCTGGCTTGCCGATGACATATCATTGAGCATTGAGCCGATGCAAGATGCATTAAATCGGCTATAACAGATAAAGCAAGATAAAGCTAAATCTACTCAATCGGCTGTAGATATCAACAAAATATAATCTAAGTCTCAGAATATATTTAAACCAAGTGATTGGGATAGATCGGATAGGGCGCCGAGACAGTATGAATCACTTATGTCTAAATATATTATAAAGCGTAGATTATACATGTTCATAGCATAGCCGATTAGGTAAATCTAACATGTATCGGCTAGTACTCCGATACTACTTTATACAGAGATATTATCATGAACAAAATATATTAAACAACTTGTCAAACTAATGTTAAGATGATCCTAACCAGATTTGACAACAAGCTCAATATATTTTACTAAGTTAATATCTCAATATAAAGGGCAGATTTAATATATCAAGATAACAAGATAATTAAACCAGGTAAGATCGGCTGAAACCCCGACGCTATCTCTATTAGCAATCATAGACAGGCTAGAAACTATGGTTCTAAACATGATTTAGTAGGTCAAACCTAACTGATGCAGCACCAAATATGTAAAGAAACATAATGTCTAGATGATCAAGTCGATGAAAACCTTTTCGAGATGGTAGATATATTATATAATCTAGATCAACAGCGATATATAACCCTATCGGTTGCTTTTCTGTGAAACAGACATCAACCGATCTAAGTTATATATTGATATCAATTCAGATTATACATTATATATGATAACTCGACGATTCACACAAACAGGATCAGAGTGTCATAAAGATAGAAGCACTAATCCCGAGAGCGCAAGCCGCCATAACAAGTTTTACCTCTTGTCGGAGATCGAAGCCGATGCAGCCCAACTCGAAAGCAAGAACTCGTCGAAAACAGTGAAAGAGTAAAGGTGGCGATGCGCCGAAATTGTTGTATTGATTCGTTGTCTTCTTTACACGAACCTGGGTTTAATTTATACCCAGAATTACACAATATGTCCTTGTCGGACACGACTCTTATCTCTATTACAACTCATATTGAAGATAATTCCCTAATACAAACTCTAACCGACAGTATCTATTAGGAAACTAACATTATATCCTAATTAATAGATACAATTCTCTTCTTCGGACCCAATCGGTATGTGGTAATCCTTATGAAGCTCATCAACCGAACCCGACAAAGACTCTGTTATCCTCTCGTCGGAATCGGCTACATCGGCTATCCTTGTCCGACTCTGTCTCAGCCGATGGTCACGATAGCCGACTCGGTCACCAGCCGATACACACCGTCGCCGATTCGGTCACCAACCGATTCTTGCTCTGTTTTGGTAACCGTCAGCTTCCTCCAAATCCGCTTCGATTCTATCTTCAAATCCAATACTTGATTTACCAAATTTGGTCGTTAACACATGCCCCCCAAGTCCGCGATATTTGGAATGTTGCGGATTTGCTCGAATCCTCTCCGAATCGATTTAGGGTTCTGTTTCCATTTCAACCGTTATCACACGCCTTCTTAAATAGCAACCACTGCTTGGAGGTTTTCACGCCGTTACTCCCGTTTTCACCGCCTCAACCGTAATCGCCTCCAACTCTTGCAATAGCCTCATCGGATTCTCCGGCGACCACATAGGCGATTCTCTCGTCAGCAACAACTCCATCTCCGACGATGTCATCTTCCGCAGCTCCTTCAAGCGCTCCGGTCATCGAGTTCCCTGAGGTAACCCCATCAGCCGAATCCCATCTCTACTCATAGATTAGTTTTCCTTCACAATTTATTTCTTCTCCCCTTTCTTTTCTGTAGCATCTCTCCCACCAAGTTGCAATCCCAAGCTTGGTTCATCCCAATCGGTACTTCTTGGGCCCAATCGGCAACAAAGACCCCATAGAAATCATCAATGCCGAGACAAACAGGATCCCCTTTAAGTTAACCAACCCTAGTTTGAACCATTGGAGCAACACTTTTAAATCCTGGCCATCGGCTGTCAAGACTTGGTCTGAATGGTATAAGAGGATGTCAGCTAGCAAACAAACTCACTGGGAAGAAATCGGCATCGCTTAGTGCTTAGCCCTAACCATAGCCGATTTAGCCAAAGATGAACCCTTGCTATCGGCTGCCAGCTATTTTTGGTCCAACACCTTGAATGCCTTCCTCTTCAACCAAGGGCCAATGACCCCAACTCTTCTGGACATCACCATGATAACTGGGCTAGACATCACCTCATCGGCTAACCCTATCAGCTTGAACAGCAAAAACCAATTTATTTTCAAAACCAGAAGCATTGGAGGCTGGAGTGGATTCATCTCTCTGAATATGGGATCTGGCCCTATCACTCCTAAAGAACACGCAGCCTTTCTCTTGATGTGGCTGGAAAAGTTTCTGTTTTGTGGTTCAAGCTGCGGTCCAACCACCAACTGGCAACATATAGCTGAAGCCTTAGTCAACAAAAAGCAATTCCCTCTAGGCAAATACCTCCTGGGTTATCTATACCAAGTTTTGAATAACGCATCGGCTAAGCTTGCCGTCAACTCAACAATCGGCACAGGTGGACCTTGGTGGCTATTGCAGTTATGGCTTAACCTCCAAACAATCAAAGTTGCCAAGAGACCAGCCTTGCCCGAAGCTGATTTTCCTTTGGTTGAGCCGACCAAAGATGACGACGGAGATGAAGTCACAACCAGAAGATGTATGTCGTTTGGAGAGGCAGCATCTTCATATCCCGGATCAGAATTATCAGCTGAACTCTTCGTCGACTGGTTCGGCAACTTTTATGATGGATTTCCAAAAGATTCTAGAAATTGGTTTGCATATGAATTCTCTGCAGATTTTAAATTGCCAGCTGATTTCAGATTTGATGAAATAAACTCTGAAAAATTTGAGAAATCCAGAGAAGTTTTTACAACAGCTATCACCCCCTGTATCCTTCCTGTTGGCATCCATCAAGGCAGGAACATCCAGATATCTTATGAATTCTACTACCCTATGAGCGCTGCCAGACAAATGGGAATGGGGCAGATGCCAATCGGCTTGTTCTTCTCAGAAAAAATCCAAGCCAGAGGAGAAATCTCATCGGCTCTGATGATGGATAGATTATTAAGCATAGAAGGACCTCCCCTTGGAAGTTTGGAAAACATTGAATTGGCTATGCTAAGGAGTTCCACTTTTGATCAATGGTGGGTTGAATGGAAAAAACATCTTTTTCACCAATCGGCTTCTATGTATCTGACTGACATCATTCCAGACATGGTTCCACAGGTAAACATACTTCTTTTTCAATATCCTTATCGATAGCCGATTGTCTTTAGAAAATAACTTAACTCCTTTTCTTCTTTTGTTTGCAGACCACAGAGTCTTCTCCTCATGTCAGCAGAAACGGAGTCAATATCAACTATACTGCTGGAATTCTCCCCAACGGTGGTGGATTGGCTCCTTCAACCATCGGCTATAATGCCCCCAAGACATCTTCCCTGCTCCATGGACAAACACGTGAGCCGATTCCCTCTGAAGCTGGTAAGAAGAAAAGGACCAGGTCATCGGCTATCGATCCACCGGCTACAAAGAAGAAAGCCACCAAAAAGCAGAGAAACATAACAGCCAATGATCCAGATGAAGAAGATATAGAAAAAGCTATCGATGAAGCAGCTGCCGAGCTGAGTGAAACAGTAGAAGAAACTCCAACAATCAATATCCCTATTCCTCAGCAAACTTCACCAACGCCGATCCACAAGACATATCAACCTCGGGTATGCACTTTGTACTCTTCAGTCCTTCCATAATTTTCTTTGCCGATCTCAGTGTTAACTCTTCTTTTGTAGAAAAAGAAATCGGCTGCCAAGAAGAAACCTGCACCGCCTCCATCGGTAACACTTCCTTCAAAACTTTGTTTAAATCTCATTTCATCAAGTATTAACTCATTTTATATTTCAGCCGATCCGCTCTCCAACTCCTATCCATCATGACTCAAGTGAACATACTCCATCGGCTAGAGACAGCCACCACATTGAAGACCAGCCGACTCCTGCTATTCCTGTAAGCATTTGTGTTTAAAATATAAATCGGCCATTCTAAACATTTCGTTGACTAATAACCTTTTCTTTTTCAGGTCTTAGCCGATATGTTCTCCTTTGACATTAGGCAATTCATGGATGAAGAGGAAGAAACATCCAGCAAGGCTATTGCTCCTATAGCCGATGACTTAAAAGCTACCCTCAAGGATATTGCTCATCGGCTTGAAGGTTCCCTTGATGCTTTGGTTGTCAACTGTGGATCAATTAGAGCAAGATTTGAAGACATTCAAGATCAGATCCCAGACGATGTAGCCGAAATCATCTCTCCAGCAGTTTTCCTTGAACAATATCATCACAAGCTGGAAAGATCAAGATAGAGGATAGCCGATAGACGAGAGCGAAAAAACCTTGAAGCAACCATCCATGCCAATCGGCAATCCATAAACGAGGAAAAAGCCAAACTTGATCAGATGATCTCTGGGCCAAGTTCTATCCAAAGCAATATAGATCGGCTAAAGAATAAGAAGATTGAACTACTGGCTGAATTAGAAGCCTGCAACGCTGAGTTATCACTAGAAGAACAGAAGCTTGCCGATTTACCAAGAGCCATTGAAGAACAAAAATCCAAGCTGAAGTCCTCGATCAGACACTTAGCCGACCTAAACAAATCCATGAAAGCCATCCCAGGAAGTGATGCAGCCGATGCCCAAGCCATAGAAGAAATAGAACAAATTAGGCAAAGGGCCATATCGGCTATCCAAAAACTTGTAACATGAATCCGCCGATGATAATATAAACTCCATACTTGTATTTTTGCTTTGAAATAAATATTGAAATTTTTGTATGTATATGCCCCCTAATTTTGTTATGGAGAACGAAACATCACAAAATTACAATCGGCTAAGAAAAAATAACCATGAAACAACTGATTATACTAAAAAAAATTGTGCTAAGGGCGATATAACTTATATCGGCCATCAATACATCGGCTACCATGTATCGGCAAGATACAGCCGAATCATGAATTAATCCAAACACTTGGGTAATACTTTTTCAAATATTTTCCATTAAGAGCTCTTCCAAATATTTCTCCATCAAGTCCTTGTAACATGTAAGCTCCTTGAGAGACAGATTTGTAAATCCGAAAAGGTCCTTCCCAATTTGGTGACCACTTGCCGAACTTATTATCACGAGTTCCAATCGGCAGAATCAATTTCCAAACCAATTCTCCCTCCTCAAAAGATTTCGGTACCACCTTCTTATTATAATGTCGCGCAACACGCTCCTTATCTTTTGTTATCTTCTATAAAGCATACATTCTGGATTGAACCAAGTCTTCTGACTCATCTACCATAAGATTATGATAGTCATCGGCTGTCAATTCATCTTGTAAATCAATCCTCCTTGAGCCGATGACATGCTCCCATGGCAAAACTGCTTCATGCCCATAGACTAACTTATATGGAGGAACTTGAATTGACCCATGACAAGCCATCCGATAAGACCATAATGCCTCAGCCAATCGGTTATGCCACTGCTTTGGAAAATCGGCAATCTTTCTCTTAATCAACTTAATCAAGCTTTTGTTAGACGTTTCTGCCTGCCCATTAGCTTGCGCATAATATGGTGAAGAATTCAACAATCTGATTCCCATACTCTCCATAGATTGAACAAACTCATCTGACACAAAAATAGATCCTTGATCAGTTGTAATTGTTTGTGAAAGACCAAATCGGTATATAATATGCTCTTTAACGAACTGGATTGCATCCCCAGAATCAACTTTTTTCAATGGAACCGCTTCCACCCACTTTGTAAAATAATCGGTTGCCACCAATATATACTTATGTCCTTTACTCGATGGTGGATTGATCTGGCCGATCATATCAATTCCCCAGCCTCTGAACGGCCATGGCTTGATTATTGGATTCATAGCCGATGCTGGTGCTCTCTGAATTGATCCAAATTGCTGGCAATCTCGACATCTCTTGTAATATCTAAAGCAATCCTCCAACATTGTCGGCCAAAAATACCCAACTCTTTGAAGTAACCACTTCATTTTATGAGCCGATTGATGAGTACCACAAATACCTTCATGAACTTCTCCCATCACAACTTTGGCTTGATCAGCACTTAGACATTTGAGCAACACCCCATCAATCGTCCGATAATACAATTCATCATCTAACAAGACATATCTCAAAGCCTTATACCTCAATTTCCTTGAAACCGATTGAGAAGGATTCTTCAAATAATGAAACACATCATACCTCCAATCATCGGCTGCAATTGTAACAATCCCCATCTCAACATCTGTCACCATCGGCTTGTATCCCGATGCCCCCTGAGCCAAAGCATTAGCCTCTAAATTCTGCTCCCGAGGAACATATCTCAACGTCACCAGCCGAAACTCATCTATTAATGCCCGACACTTTTCATAATATGCCACCAATACATCACTCTTGCATTCATATTCTCCGGCCAGTTGACTAATTACCAACAATGAATCACCCATGACTTCAATAGCATCGGCTTCAAACTCCTTCAAAAGTTGCAAACCTTTGAGAACTGCCTCATACTCAGCTTGATTATTTGTAGCATATGGCTTGATGGTAAAAGCAAATTCAAAACTTGCCCCTCTTGGTGATATGATAACCAAACCGATGCCACAACCATGAGTACAAACTGATCCATCAAAAAATAACGTCCAAGGTGCAATATCCACTGAGCCGATCGAATCATCACGATGTTCTACGATAAAATCGGCTATAGTTTGCCCCTTAATAGCTTTAGGTGACTCATACTTGAGATCGAATTCTGTTAAGGTATAAATCCACTTTCCAACCCTTCCTTTCAATACTGGAGCCGATAGCATATATTTGACCACATCAGCTTTGCAAATTATAGTACATTCATTGGATAACAAAAAATGCCTCAACTTTGTACATGAAAAATACAAGCATAAGCACAACTTCTCCACCGAAGAATACCTGGTTTCTGCATCCAAAAGTCTTCTGCTTAAATAAAAGATTACCCTCTCTTTACCTTCGAACTCCTGGATTAAGATCGAGCCGATTGACCTCTCATCGGCTGACAAGTATAATTTGAAATGCACCCCTTTCTGTGGAGAAATTAAAACTGGAGGAGAACTTAAATACTTCTTAATATTATCCAAAGCCTTCTGTTGCTCTGCCCCCCATGTAAACTCCTGATCGGCTTTAAGTCTGAGTAAAGGTGTGAAAGGCTCTAATCTCCCAGACAAATTAGAAATAAATCTTCTGATAAAATTTATCTTGCCGATCAAAGATTGCAACTGTTTCTTGTCTTCTGGAGGTTGGATTTTCTGTATTGCACTAATACTCCTTTGTGGTACTTCAATACCCCTCTCATGTACAAGAAAACCCAAAAATTGTCCAGCCGATACACCAAAAGCACATTTAGTAGGATTCATCTTTAAGCCATATTTCCTTGTTCTCTCAAATACTTTTCTTAGATCGGCTATATGATCAATAATCTCCTTGGATTTCACTACCACATCATCAATATAAATCTCAACCAACAAACTGATCAGATCATGAAAGATATAATTCATGGCTCTTTGATATGTAGCTCCAGCACTTTTCAATCCAAAAGTCATCACAACCCACTCATACAAGCCGATTGCACCAGGACACCTAAAAGCAGTCTTATGAATGTCTTCTTCTGCCATTAAAATTTGATTATATCCAGCATTGCCATCCATAAAACTTATAATTTTATGTCCTGAAGCAGCATCTACCAATTGATCGGCAATCGGCATTGGGTATTCATCCTTAGGAGTAGCCTTATTTAAATCCCTGAAGTCGATGCAAACTCTAAGCTTGCCATTTTTCTTAATTACTGGAACTATATTAGAAACCCACTCAGCATATCGGCATGGACGAATAAAATCAGCATCATATAAACGAGTAATTTCAGCTTTAATCGCATCATACATATCGGCTTTACATCTCCTAGGTGGTTACTTATATGGCCGATATCCTGGTTTGATAGGAAGCCGATGTTCAACAATCGATCGGCTAAGTCCTGGCATCTCAGAATACTCCCAAGCAAAGCAATCGCTGTATTCTTTCAAAAGTTTTAATAATGTAAGTTTGAATTCAGATGATAGATTCTTACTGATGAATGTCGGCCTAGGCTTATCTCCTGACCCAATGTCAACTTCTTCCAAATCATCAGCCGACATAAAACCCTGACCAAGCTTACCATCAAGATCATCTACAGCATCTTCAGTATAGAAATCGAAACCCTCCACAACACCCTCAAAGTAACAACTGGGGTTCTCCATCTCCAATTGGCTGTATACCACAATCAGACACTTTTAAATAATCTCCTTGCCAGATTTTTCCTGATAAGCAATCAATTCCATCCATCTCCCAAACAGATAAATCGGCATTAGCAACATGTACTGACCTGTCGGCTAGAACAACCTCTATCTTGTCACCTTGCCATTGGATTAAGCTCTGATGCATGGTTGAAGGAATACAACAATTAGCATGAATCCAATCCCTTCCAAGCAGTAAGCTATATGAACCTTTCCCATCAATGACAAAAAATGTAGTAGGAACAGTCTTGCTGCCGATTGTCAATTCTACATTAAGAACTCCTTTGGTCTCTGAAGGATTGCCACCAAAATCTTTAAGAACCATATTAGTCTTGATTAGGTCATCTGAACTCCTTCCCAATTTCTTAAATGTTGCATATGGCATTAAATTCACTGCAGCCCCACCATCAACTAACATTTTGGATATCGGCTTACTGTTAACAAATCCTTTGACATACAATGGCTTGAGGTGCCGATTCTCTGTTCCCTCGGGTTTCTCAAACACAGCCTGTTCCGGTGACAATATCAATCTAGCACAAGATTCTTCCATGATATCTGCATTGCCTTGATTAGCCTCGAACTCCGCGGGTAGCACAAATACCATGTTGACCGATGAAGAAGCAATGGCCTTTCCTTTAATTACCCTTCTCGCTTCATCGGTTTCACTCTCATCGGCTGGTACTATTTTACTCCTAACACGTCATTCCTGTTTTGTTTTTGTTCTCTTCAGCCGATGATCGATTTCTTGTTCAACTTCATGAAATTGTTCCCTGCTCCTCATCATCTGAACCCTTCTCTTCTGACTTTTAGAAAAAATCCCAGAAGGACACCATTGATCTCTTGAAGTATCTTCAACATCATCCTCCTGGAAATAATCTTTATGAATCGGGCCCAACCTCTGATGAACAGGCAACTTCCTTTGCATCAGCCGATCCTATTTAGAATGAAATCGGCTAAAACTCCCATTATAGTTTTCATCGGCATTAGCACAACCTGGGCAGTCTTCTATCGATGGTAATCTCATCCCTTTATTCCAACAAAATATGAAAAATTCGCAGTTCCAATGTAGATCAAATCTATCATCATCCTTGTAATATTGCCTTTCTTGCCGATCATATCTCTTTTGATATTTATTAATCATACTCGTAGAGTCAAACTTATTGAGCCGATTGTCCCTTCTGTCGGCTGTCCTCCCACCTGTATGAACCATGTTGATAGGAAAAGGATTACCATCAATCTTCATCGGCTTCTTGGAGTCATCAAATTTTATCCTGCCTTGCTCAATGGCCACCTGGATCTGTTGCCGAAATACTTTACATTCATTAGTACTATGAGACCCTGTATTGTGCCACTTGCAGTATTTCCTTCTCCCTAATTCCTCAGCCGATGGAATCACATGACCAGCAGGCAGCTGAATTTGTTTCTCCCGAAGCAAAAGATCAAAAATTTTGTCAGCATTATTGACATCAAAATCATATTTCTCCTCCTTTCCAGAATTCTTGACCCATTGACATGGAATCACCTTCTTGTTCCTTGCCCATTCGGCTGCTGCTACCTCAGGAACATCCTCTTCCTCAGAATCAGAAATATAAGAATTAATGAAGTTCACCTTTTTAAATGCTCTATTGGCCTCTTGAATTCTTTGTTCGTGTGCTGTTATCTTCTGGGCCAAATGAGCCAAACTATCAAAGTCTTGAGCCGAAAACCTCTCTTTGATTGGTGTTAATAAACCTTGGAAGGCTAAATCGGCTAACTGAGAATCTGTCAACGCCAAGCTGTAACATCTGTTTCTGATTTCCCTAAATCTTTGAATATAATCTTGGACAGATTCTTCCCGTTTTTGCCTAATGTTTGTCAAATCAGATAGTTTCATCTCATGAACTCCACTGTAGAAATATTTGTGAAACTGTTTTTCCAGATCGGCCCAACTGTGAACAGAATTATAAGGTAAAGACGAAAACCATGTGAAAGCCGATCCAGACAGAGACAAAGGGAATAGCCTGACTCTTTAAGCGTCAGTAGCCGATGCTTCACCACATTGAGCTAAAAATCGGCTAACATGCTCATAAGTTGATACATTATCTTGCCCTGAGAACTTTGAAAAGTCTGGGACCTTGTATCGGCTTGGTAATGGCACTCTTTCAAAATACTCCGGATATGGATGCCGATACAGATTGTCACCATCCCTTGGTTTTAATCCAAACTGTTCTCTCATCACATCAGCTATCATATTGGCCCAAGGTTTCTGCCGAGCTCCATCTTGATGCTGTGGCTGTATCGGCTCGTCTCGGTAAAACTGCGGCTGATGATATGGTTGAGGAGACGTTCTCTGCCGATATTGCACCTGTGGTGAATGAAGTTGATTTTGATAATTAAGATTGCCACCTGCGTGGGTCTGAGGCATTCGTGGAGCACTAAAATCTTGTTGATTAGGAACAAATTGAGTAGTGGCAGCTTGTTGCTGGAAGGTTGGCACTTGCTGTCTTGCTGGTGTATGCAGGATCGGCTGAGCAACTGGCTGATTGGGATTGAACATAGCTGCAACTTGCTCAGCTGATATTTGAGGTATGTTTTGCCCTATATACTGAGGTTGTTGTCGGACCAGTACATGAGGATTAAATTCTACTTGCTTCTGTACCGACGCTGGTATCTCTTGTTGAATTATAACCGATGTTGATGTCATCGGCTGTCCTGGGGCTATATTTGTGATAGGTTTTGGCTGGCTGGTCATAAGCGGCCTATATTGTGGGAAGACCCCATCTGGTAAGAAAATTGGTCCTTTGGCTTGGTGTTCAGCAATAGTACCATCAACCACAGACTTGATCATATTTGTTAAAGTGTTGACAAGCACTCCTGACTGGTTGATCAAAGCATGATGCACAGCATAGTCAATCCGATCTTGCAAATTCCTGGGTTCTTCAGGAGATTCCTCTTGCTTAACCCCTTTTTCCTTCCCAGAACTTGACTCTGGCTCTTCATTGTTGGGCAAAGCTACTTTGTATCTCTGAACCACCGTTCCCGATCTAGTTTGGACAAAAGAATGTAAGTACTGGTTTTGAAGCTTGCTCATTATATCTTCCAGCTCTGCCTTTTGTTCCGACGTCAACTTGTCCACTGTCATTGGAATAATATTCTCTGGGTCAACGTCAGTTGTCTTGAGGTCTACCATGATGAAAATTCTTCGAAGTCCTACTGGGCGTGCCAAAAGCGTGTTGACGTAAAAAACACACACTGGCCTGGGAGATCTGCTTAACTCCAGTGCAGGTCCAAATATTTCTTTCGGGTTCTAGGCGTGCCAATTGGTTTGATCCTGCAACCAATAAGAAACAAAGAAAACGCAGTTAAATCCACCAATGATAGCCGATCGACTGGCTTGCCGATGACATATCATTGAGCATTGAGCCGATGCAAGATGCATTAAATCGGCTATAACAGATAAAGCAAGATAAAGCTAAATCTACTCAATCGGCTGTAGATATCAACAAAATATAATCTAAGTCTTAGAATATATTTAAACCAAGTGATTGGGATAGATCGGACAGGGCGCCGAGACAGTATGAATCACTTATGTCTAAATATATTATAAAGCGTAGATTATACATGTTCATAGCATAGCCGATTAGATAAATCTAACATGTATCGGCTAGTACTCTGATACTACTTTATACAGAGATATTATCATGAACAAAATATATTAAACAACTTGTCAAACTAATGTTAAGATGATCCTAACCAGATTTGACAACAAGCTCAATATATTTTACTAAGTTAATATCTCGATATAAAGGGCAGATTTAATATATCAAGATAACAAGATAATTAAACCAGGTAAGATCGGCTGAAACCCCAACGCTATCTCTATTAGCAATCATAGACAGGCTAGAAACTATGGTTCTAAACATGATTTAGTAGGTCAAACCTAACTGATGCAGCACCAAATATGTAAAGAAACATAATGTCTAGATGATCAAGTCGATGAAAACCTTTTCGAGATGGTAGATATATTATATAATCTAGATCAACAGCGATATATAACCCTATCGGTTGCTTTTCTGTGAAACAGACATCAACCGATCTAAGTTATATATTGATATCAATTCAGATTATACATTATATATGATAACTCGACGATTCACACAAACAGGATCAGAGTGTCATAAAGATGGAAGCACTAATCCCGAGAGCGCAAGCCGCCATAACAAGTTTTACCTCTTGTAGGAGATCGAAGCCGATGCAGCCCAACTCGAAAGCAAGAACTCGTCGAAAACAGTGAAAGAGTAAAGGTGGCGATGCGCCGAAATTGTTG
The DNA here is from genome assembly GCA_008326285.1 of Oryza officinalis. Taxonomy (NCBI): domain Eukaryota; kingdom Viridiplantae; phylum Streptophyta; class Magnoliopsida; order Poales; family Poaceae; genus Oryza; species Oryza officinalis. The sequence goes on from BDMV01000005.1 coordinate 36,129,399, forward strand.
TATTGATTCGTTGTCTTCTTTACACGAACCTGGGTTTAATTTATACCCAGAATTACACAATATGTCCTTGTCGGACAAGACTCTTATCTCTATTACAACTCATATTGAAGATAATTCCCTAATACAAACTCTAACCGACAGTATCTATTAGGAAACTAACATTATATCCTAATTAATAGATACAATTCCCTTCTTCGGACCCAATCCGTATGTGGGAATCCTTATGAAGCTCATCAACCGAACCCGACAAAGACTCTGTTATCCTCTCGTCGGAATCGGCTACATCGGCTATCCTTGTCCGACTCTGTCTCAGCCGATGGTCACGATAGCCGACTCGGTCACCAGCCGATACACACCGTAGCCGATTCGGTCACCAATCGATTCTTGCTCTGTTTTGGTAACCGCCAGCTTCCTCCAAATCCGCTTCGATTCTATCTTCAAATCCAATACTTGATTTACCAAATTTGGTCGTTAACATCTAGTCGCAGGCCACCAGATCTGAAGAGAATCGCTATGGGAGGGAGCAAGCTCAGACCAGGCGAGGGGAGAAAGGATGTAGTGCCAAACTTAGCGAGTGAACACACAGTTGAGCAGGATGTGGTTCGCCGTTTCAAGCTCCTAAGCACAAAAGGGGTAGGCCGAGTGGCTGTCGATGCCGCGCTTTTGCAGAAGGTCAGCCGTCCAGCAGCGCTGCTAGAACGCAAGCCAGAGAAAAAGTTTGCACTTGGCAGGACCCTTAGCGTGCCAAAGCAGGTCAGCGCAAGAGAAGGAGTGTTGCCCCACGAAAAAGGCGTGGTAAGCTGAGCTGGCAGAGTAGCGTTGGTCGCCAGTCCAGCGCTAGACAAGACAGTCCTCTGTACCTGGAGAAAGCTGGACGAGTTGCACCGCATCCCAGACCAACAAGAATTGGAAGATGACAGGCACCGTGAGAGCGCCACGGATGTCGCCCACCCAGGAGTTGTTAGTGAGAGCGGAAGCAACTGTGTGCATCGCTCAGAGACGAGGGGGCACCGCCAGGAAGAGGTCTGGTGCCACGGAGGCCACAGAGCAACCCTGTATCCATTGATCCGACCAAAAGAGCGTTGATTCTCCATCTCCTGGCACGAGGAAGGTGGAAGCCGCGAACATGTCGGAGACGGTCTGCTCGGGGGGGCCTTGAGGTCGGCCCAGTAGGGGTGGCCGGTGCGCTCAGAGCCAGCATAGACGAAGAGCAAACCCTGTCGTTCGCAAGTTCGCGATGCCCAGGCCACCGACGGCTTTAGGGCGGCAAACATTTGTCCAAGACACAAGGCAGCGTCCACCCAGAACCGAAACCGAATCCGTCCCTGACCATAGAAAGGCACGGTGCTTCTTATCAATGACCTTGATGACCCAGTCTGGCAGTCCGATCGCCATGGAAACATGTATCGGAATAGAAGAAAGCACGGACTGGATAAGCACTGCACAGCCGACTAAGTTGAGCCAACCCTTCCAGGAAGGGAGACGATGGGAGACCTTGTCCACCAGAGGTTGCAGGGCTGCTTTCGGAAGCTTGCGGACCGAAAACGGGATGCCGAGGTAGGTACAAGGGAACTTGGAGATAGAGCAGGGGAAGGTGTTCTGAATCAACTCCAGGTCCTCGGTCGAGTAGCGGATCGGGGTAATTGAGCATTTAGCAAAGTTGGTGCGAAGCCCGGAAGCCGAACCAAAGACAGAGAGGATGCCCTGTATGAACTCCAGATCCTGCTGGACTGGCGAGAGCAAGAGGAACAGATCATCGGCGTAGAGGGAAGCGCGATGTCGCAAGGCGCAGTCGTTGAGAGGGAGAAAGAACCCCACGTCGGAGGCCTTATGGATCATCGCATTGAGGACATCCATAACCAGGAGGAAAAGCATGGGTGAAAGGGGATCACCCTACCGGAGTCCCCTCCGATGGAGGAAGCGGGGACCCAGGATTCTGTTGACCAACACCTTGGAGGAGGAGCAACGAAGGATCAGCGAGATCCAATCGTACCATCGACGGCTGAAACCCAGGTGACCAAGAACCTCCAGCAGGAATGGCCAGCTGGCCGTATCAAAGGCCTTCGCAATGTCCACTTTAAGGAGCAGGCGAGGCATGCGCGTGGCATGGAGTGCCTTGGCCGCCGGTTGAACATAGCGAAAGTTATCATGGAGAGAGCGACCTCAGATGAAAGCACTTTAATTTGCAGCCACCAGCCCATCGAGACGATGGGAGAGGCAGGAAGCAAGGAGCTTAGAGAACAACTTGCCAAAACTGTGGATGAGTCTAATTGGACGAAAATCCTTGATCTCCACAGCCTCATCCTTCTTCGGCAAGAAAGAGATGAGGGCATCATTAAGGGAGGCGAAATCCTGGCTGTTCGCCAGGAAGAGAGCATTGAGGGCGGCCAGGATTTCAGACTTGATCACCGGCCAGCAGGACTTATAGAAGCGGCCTGTCAAGCCATCAGGGCCGAGAGCCTTATCGGATGGCATCTGTTTGATCACCACCCAGACCTCATCCTCAGAAAAAGGACCGTCCAAAAAGCGAAGTCCGCCCAACAGAGACCAAGAGAGTGGAAGTCGAGGCAGAGATCCCGCTGGACAACTATTCCCATGACGTTGGTGAAGTGGGAGGAGGCCAGCTCCTGCAGGTCGTCGTGTGCAATGATGTCCCGGTCGCCATCTCGGAGATGCGTGATGTAGTTCTTGCGTCGCCGGGCCCTCGCGTGGAGGTGGAAGAGCTTGGTATTGGCATCCCCCTCCTTGAGCCACACCAGTCTCGAACGCTGGCGCTCAATGGTGCGCTCAAGCAAAGCAAGCCCGAGACTCTTCAGCTTGAGGTCGCACCGGAACCATAACTCCAAAGGAGAGAGAGAGAACGAGACTCTTGGGCAACCTCAAGAGCTCCTTCGCCATCAGCAATTGGAGGCGGACGCCGCCCACGTGCCGATTGCTCCAACTCTGCAAGTGCTTGGCCGTGTTAGAGAAGCACCAGGCCAGCGCAGCCATCGGAGGGAGGTGTTTCGGTGGTTGCCAAGCGTCCTGAACGATTTGGAGGAAGCCATCAAACTTGGGGCAGATTGCCTCAAACCAGAAGCGGTGTGCATTTGGCGAGAAGAGACAAGAGTGGAGGAGAGCAATAGTGATCGGAGGCAACGAAGGAGGCCGCCTGAAGAAGGCAAGAAGGGAAAAGCTCCTCCCAATCCGCGAAAAAGAAGACACGATCGAGCTTGACGAGTGTGGGAGAGTCACGTTCATTGCTCCAAGTAAAATGACGGCCATGGAGTGGCAACTCCCGGAGGTCTAGCTCGTCAATTAGCCGACAAAAGTGGCCCATCATGTGGCAATTGAGATTGAGATTGAGATTGTTTTTATCTTGGGCGTCGAGGATTAAGTTGAAATCTCCAGCGACAGCCCACAGTCCACTGCGAGAAGAGCGCAACGACTGAAGCTCATCCAAAAACCGAAGTTTCTCAGCCTCCTCCTGCGGGCCGTAAATGACGGAGAGCCATCAAGGTGTCTCATCAGAGTGGTAGTGAACCAACGTTGTAAGAGAGAAATTAGCGAGGTAGACATCGGAGACTGACCAAACGGCGGACCGCCAAGCAAGCAACACACCCCCACTCCGACCAACCGCAGGCAAAAACGAGAAGTCAAAGTCGAGACCTAGCATTTCCAAGATAGTTCGAGGAGTGATTACATCCATTTTGGTCTCTTCTAGACAGAGGAGAGAGACATGCTCATCACGTACAACGTTGCGCATGCATCCCGGTGGGCGCGCGAGATCAAACCTCGCACGTTCCATACCAAAACATCTCATTGCATGATCCCATAGGAGAGGAGCCACACAACAAGAGGAGGGGGGAGTAAGATCAGCCGCAGGCAGACCGCTCCTCCTCATGCACAGTAGACCCGCTTTTTTGGAGCACGCATGTCAATGCCGACTAATTAGTCGTTGGCTCATCCTCTTTCTCTTGTTTTCTTCACCAACTCAGCGTTCAAATCTATGTACCCCTCTTGTCGTTAGCATTGAGAGCTCTATTGTAGTTGCTCTAAACTCAAGCCCATGATTTTGGTAGCCTGGTTGAGGCAACAATTTCAAGCAATAAGATAAGTAGAGATTAGAATATTCTTGTCACGTGCCGATGCTGCTTAGTGCTAACTGCTAAATGCTGACTTGCTTGTACTAAGTTTACTGACTGGGTTGAGGTTATAATATTTGACTGTTTTCTTGTTCAGTTTTGCTATTTCTCATGCAATTAATTAAAATTTCTTAAAGCAAAAAATATATAGGCGTTCCTTGAATTTAAACGGAGCATCACTATCACTTAGATCCATCAACTTGCAAATCTCACACTATGCTCATAGTTTGGATTAATGTACCAGCCGAGGTTCCAATCGTTTTTGATAGGTCTCAGACATCAACATGACTGTCCATTTACCCCTTCTGAAACCCATTATGGGAGGAAATTTGCATTCATCCCATCCACTTCGGATTCGTCCACAACTCAGACTCATCTCTTCTCTATCTCTCTTCTCCTCTTTCAAATCAGGGAGGAAAAAACAGCGACGGCTAGAGCAGTGCGAAATGCGGCGAGGGTAGGGAATCTGGGAGGGGAGGGGAGGGAGACGGCAAAGCACGCGTGACATCTAATCATCGTCACCACCATTGCTTCTTCAAGCAGCTTGTCGTCTTCAAGTCACCAGAGGAGATGGCCGAAAATACCGCTAATACTGTGTCGTTCGTGCAAAAACAAGAATGTCGTGGAGCTCATAGTGATCACGTATGCTAATTGGAGCCACATCTTCTAATATGCCTTGACTAATAGTGTAAGTCAACTAAGTTGATTTTGTGTGGGTGTATAAATTTACTGTGGCTGTTATCGATTCTTTGCGTGTTCTTTAAGTGTTAATAAGAAAAATAGACGTATCTGAAGAGGTGTGACTTGTTGAAGAGGCCCAGTATACTCTCAAGACAAAAAGAAAATGATGTGTTTGGTCTTATGTGGTTCTTTAGCCTTATCTCTTTCTTCCTCATAGTATAACACACTTTCCTATTGTCCATTTAAAGCATTGGCCTTTGGTTGTAGCCAACAAGTAGCGCAATCCTGTTGATGCTGCCGCAAATCAGTTGTTCTGTACGGATTTAGAGGATTTAGACTCGCTACAGCTAAGCTGTCGCAGCCAACACTACCGATCAGATCCATTGTCTATGATTCTCACTCCATCGACCGATTTCATTATGAATCCTTGCTTCAAAAATAGCTAATTTCATGGCATTGTAACGCTTGGGTTAGCTACTAGTAATAATACTTATATATTTTAAAAAAATCGTTGCTTCAAGAATAGCTCTTCAAAAATTCCATCAACAATCCCACGAAGCGTGAGGTTTTCCCCTTTCAGCTCGGCGCCACTGCATCGTTCCATGGCAGCAGTCAGCGGTCAGCACTCCATTGTTAACCGCCGATCGAGAGCGGAGTCGGAATCGATCATGGCCACCGCGCGATCCGCCTCACTCGAGCCGTCGTAGCAGCGGCCGGTGGTGGTCGGACACCAGCGGCGCCAAGCACGTCCTGATCGGCCGGTGGTGAGCCGGGACGCCGGCGGGAAGGGACAGCTCGAGCANCCGCCGCACCGTATCCTGGTGTTCCACCTCCTCCTCCGCGGCGGCGGCGGCGGCGGTGGCGTTCGCAGAAGCTCCGAGCACTTGCCGCATATCACGAACCGAGCGGCACGGGTCCTGGCCCTCCCGCGCGGGCGCCGACGGACGCCTGCGGCAGCTGGATGACGACGCCGACGTGGAAGCGCTGTCCTCCGGCGGGAGCGCCCGCTCCAGCTGCGACTCCAGCCGGCGGAAGAGCCGCGAGTCGCTCCGCGTCACGGCCCTCCCCACGCCACCGCCGCCGCCGCCGCCGCCGCTCGCCGGGCGCGGCTGCTCGATGATGACGATCAAGCTGCGGAGGTTGTCCAGCGCGTGGAGCAGCTCCTTTGTGGAACGCCGGGTCCATAAGGCACGCCGCCGCGACGGCGCCTGGCTCCGGAGCCCTCCCTTCTCTTTCTTCCTTTCTCTCCCGCCTCGATCTCGGCTCGCTGATCGCCGGGAGGAAGAGGGCAGTCAGAGAGGAAAAAAGAAGGTATCTCACTGACCTATGGGGCCCATTGTATTTTTACTTCTAATTTTTTGCTTCTAATGCAACGAAAACTGGACCTTTTCCTTTAGCAGCAAATTAAGCTGCTGAATCATTTAGCCTGTTTAGTGTTTACCAGGACATCATGACCTGGGTGAAATGCAGAGGTTGAATGGACGTTGCCAGCTTCCCTTTGTAACATTCTTTTTTATATAATAAAAATGATTTACATCTTCGGTTCTGTCAGGAGACACACAACCAAAAAGTTTTGGTACCTAAAAATCAGCCACGAGGTGATAGAACAAACTTCCGACGGCTGAAGCAATGGCACTCAAGGAGGGTATATTATTAGCTCAGTACTTGGGATGTAGCCGAATCTTGATTCAATCGGATTGTGTTGAAGTGGGGGAGACAATGAAGCAAGGAGGAGGATCGGCGACAGTAAGTGCTCCAATATACGATGAGTGTTTGCTCTTGTGGCAGGACTTTGTGTCTATTTCAATAGATTATTGTGATAAAGAATATAATAAAGTCGCCGATGAGATAGCTAGATTAGCTATGGTGTCAAAGCTATCTTGTATTTGGGTCGATGAGCCCTCTAGGAGTATCCTAGCAGCCTTGGTGAACGATGTAACTATGTTTGATGATCAATAAAGTGCGCCAAATGGCTTCCCTCAAAAAAAAAACTTCCAACTTCCTTTAAACAAGTGTAACAGCCTGCCCATCCAATGAGTGGGCCCACCTACATATACCACTGCACTTACACTTTCACCCTTATTTTATGTAAAAGTGTTAACCCGAGAGTGATATGGTTGGAGGGATAAGCCCTTATAAGTTGGTTTCAACCTTGCTAAACTAGTAAGATGGTACTAAACATGCGTACATAGCTCTCATGGGTCAAATATGTCAAATCATAATTAGGCCAGGATGTCACCCCCCCGGACCCGATGGGGAGAGTGATATGGTTGGAGGGATAGACCCTTATAAGTTGGTTTCAATCTTACTAAACTAGCAAGGTAGTACTAAATATGCGCACATATAGCTCTCATGGGTCATATATGCCAAATCCTAATTGAGCCAGGATGTCACACCCCTCCTAAGGACCCGACATCACCGTCGGTCCAACTTACTCGTATAGCTACACAGGCATATAGGCAAATGTCCAGGAACACGTCCCAACTTAGTGCACGTCCGTACATCTAATACCATAACAACCCGTCCTTTAGAACCACGTAGCCCAACCTGTAACGCCCGTTTTGTCGCGGCATTAGCGGGAAAACTAGTTCTCTAAAAACTCTATTTGCGAAAGTTTGCTCTTCGGTTGAGTCTTGTCGTGTGCCAAGGTCTCGTGTTTCCCCTCTCAGTTCAATCCCGGAGAAAACCACAAAATCGGATTTCAAATCCGAGCCCTCAAACTCCCTCTCTTTCTCTCTCAGGTAAAGTCCACTTTACCTCCCTCTGCCGCGGGCTGTCTTCCTTCTCGACCTACCTACCCTCCCCTCTCCTCCTTGGGCCGCCACCGGCCCAGACGCTCCCTCTCTCCCCCGGCCTTTCCCTCTTGGGCCGCGTTGGGCCGCTCGGCCCGCGCGCGCCACGCACGTGCGCCACACGCGCCGAGCCGAGAGAGAGCGCCCTTTCTCTGCCCCACTCTCTCTCGTTTCCCTTCTCTCTCTCTCTCTTCCTTTCTCCGTTCCGTCCCGCCAGCGCCGTCCCCCTCTCGGCCCCGCAGCCTGCGCGCGTGTCGCCAAGGCGCCGAGCGCGCGCTCCCTCTCTCTCTCTCTCCCCGTGCGCGCCCTAGCCCGAAGCGGCTTGGAGGCCGCCTCCCTTTTCCCTCTCCCCCTTTTGCTTTTTCCCCGGCTGCCGACCGGCCGACGTCACCGTCGTTGGCCGCTAGCGCCGCGCGCCGGTCCCCCGCCTCTCCCCTCCGCGAACCGCCTCTCCCCGGCCGAACCGACATCCGCCCCCAAACCGCCTTTCGCTCCCCTCTTTAAATCCCCTCCGCCCGGCCGCCATTACCGCCTCCCCCGAGCTCGCCCCTTTCCTCCCCGCTGCCGCCGCCGCCCTCATCGGCCGCCACCGCAGCCCAGGGACGCCAAGGAGGACCCCGGCGCCCCCTTCCTCCTCCTCCTCGGCCCGGAGCTGAGCCGCGCCGCGCCCGCGCCGTCGCCCTCCTCTCCGGCTTGCCGCCCCGCCGCGGTAACTTTCTTCTCCTCCCCGTCTCCCTCCTTTTCTCCTCGGTTTAGGCAAGCCATTAGCTCGTAGGACCTCCCTCCGACCACCGCCGTGGCCGCCGTTTCCCCCTCCGCCCCCTCTTCGCGCCGCCGTAGCCGCCGCTGTCGCGCGTCGTCGCCAGCCGTCGTCGGCCTCCTTCCGGTAAATCCGAGCCGACGGCTCACTCCCTCTCTCTCTCCTCTCCGTCCCGGTGTGTTCCCCTCCCCTCTCCGGCCTCGCACCGCGCCGCCCGAACCCCTCCGCCATCGCCGCCGTCGCCCGGCGCCTCCTCCCCTCTTTCGCCCGGCCGGCCTCCGTGGCCGCCACGTAGGCGCCACGCGAGCGCCAGCCGGCGCGCTCCCTTCTCCCGCCGGCCTCCGTGGCAGCCGCGTAGGCGCCACGTGAGCGCCGACGGCCTCCCTCCCCATCGGCCTCGCCCTCGGTGCACTCAGCTCACGTAGACCAAGCCGTCGACCGGTGGGTCCCGCCCTAGCACCCGCGCGGTGGACCACGGTCCACCGGACCGGCCGCCCGCGTAGGCCGCGGCCTGCCTCGGCCCATCGGCCCCCTCTCTCCCATCGGCCTCTTTCCCTCTCCGGCCCATCAGCCTCCCGCCATCGGCCTCCGGCCCATCGGCCGCTAGGCCCATCGGCCTTCCCCCCCCTCGCGCGCCGATCGGCCATGGGCCGATCCCTTCGGACCGTCGGCCCATTAATTCGGCCGCGCCCATTACAAATCATTGGGCCGCCCTTAGCCGCCCAAATAAAAGTCCAATTTCCATCCCTTCTTCTTTTTCTTTTTCAAAGGAATTTTTAATTCCTTTTCCTTTAGACAGAAAATCATTAAACCTTCGGAAATTCATATCTTCTCAATCGTTCGTCCGTTTGACTCCGTTCAACTTCCAAAATTCCTCAAAAATCGAGATCTATCCAATGGCACACTTAGTGGTCATTAATAGGGATTTTTTTTATCGTTTTGTTGAGTCGTCTCGTTTCGCGTGTAGTCTCTGAGCCCATAGACCCGCAGTGCACGGATTTCGAGGAAGAAGCTCAAGATCTCGAGCAAGGCAAGTCACCTTTGATCAATTGAACCTATAATTTAAGATTAAGTATTTTGATTTCCGCAAACTATGCATGTCTTGGTTACACTTGACACTTGGCCTCGGTTTGCAATATAACCATCAGGCCCTATCCAATTGCTGCAGTTACCTTCCTTGAGTGTTGAATACCCTAACACCCTTGTCACCCCTCAGGTGAGACCTCGGTATTCGCACCCCGCGTACGAATACCGAGACTCCCCTACAAATCTTAAAATTGGTCAACTGGGTAAAACTTGAGTTTACAAAACGCTTGGAAAACCCGACACTTGGGTCGGTGCCTTGAAAATAAAGTGAGTTTCTAAAACTCGCAGTACGGGAGACGTACTGGAGGTACGGTCTGCCCGTTCTCGCCCTAAGGACCGATTCCTTGGGAATTACATCCAAGCATATGTCAAGTACGACCACATGGGTGATATGGGACGCCCCTGGCTGAGTAATTAGCTAGGCCAGGGAAATCTTGATGCCAAGGGACAAGTGGATTCGTCGGTGTCGGTGACATGGGACCGGGGGTGTCATGACTAGAGGCTTGAGCAGTCGCGGTCACCCACGTGGCCCGACCCCCTCAGGGGGGTCGGGCCCGAGGGTGACGTGGCCGCCCCTCCCTCTGTCTCCCCGAGGGGTCGGGCCGCTCCCGTTTCGGCCCCGAGGGCTGGGGCGCCCCGACCCCCTGTGATTTTGGCGCCACGTGTGCGGGTTAGGTGAGCACAGCAGGGCTCACCTAACCGCATTTATAGCGGATCAGACGGGCGTGCCACGCCGCATTTAATGCGACGCAGCGCACGCTTATCCGGTCCATGACCGGTCGCGGTGTGTGACCGGTCACAGACCGGTCAGATCGCGGGTTAGGTGGCGACAGGCGGCCTGTGGCACGCCTCGCCCCGTCCCGTCAGAATGATGAGAGCCTCCTGGCTCTCATCCCTAGCCGGAGCCGGCATGCTAACTCCTGGAGTTGGTATGTCAGTCCCGGTCAGATCCATTTCAGACTTCAGCGCAAGCGTGGCAAGGAAGTCGCTTGCCGTTTAATGAAAGTTGAAACGGGCGTCCACCGGGAGAGCTGGCGAGCGGGGCAGGAGGCGTGCACAGTGCCTGTCGGAGGTCACTTCCGGCTGTAGACTAGCCCTCATTGTAAAAAGAATGTTTCTTTTCTTAGGCAGCTTGAGGCCCATGTGGTGACCCCTTGCCAGATAAAAGGAGGCCCAGGCCTAGGAAAGAAAGGGAAGGACTCCGACGAGTACGCTCTGGAGACCGAACTCTCTTTGTATTGTTGGAGACCCTCAGATCCACCAGAACACAGGAGTAGGGTGTTACGCTTCTCAGCGGCCCGAACCTGTCTACGTCGCCCGCGTCTTGTGCGTTTCCTCTCTCGCTGACGTTCCTCAGATCGAGGGCGAAGAACCTCACTTAGCGCCCCCGGCCGAACCGGCAAAGGGGGGCCCGCACGGTCTCCCGGTGAGGAGCCCCTTGCTCCGTCAGTCGGGGTGGTGTCAGAGAGGACCCCTGGGCTTCCTGGCACAGTATGGTCTGGGACCTAACCTGGTGTTGGTCCGTGGGACCCCTCCCGTTGGCATAAGATGACCCTGAGTCGGCTTTCGAAATGCCTTGTCGTGAAAGCCTCAAGGTCGCCAGACGTGACTGAGAGCCGCGGGCTGGGTGATTCGGGGTTAGTAACGTCGTGTGGGTAAAGTGTACCCCCTCTGCAGAGGTTAACAACTGTTCGAACAGCCGTGCCCACGGTCATGGGCGGATGTGAGGTGATTCCTTAGCGTAGTTTTAATGAACACTTTGTGAACTGCTGTTGGTGTGAGGTTTTCCCTTTTGTGCTTGGTTTAAGGCTGCTGGAGCAGCCGGAGTCGGCGACGATTGGCAAGGAGCCTCTCGTACCGATGGGTGGATTTGTGGCTGTTGGTGCAGCCGGTGTTGGTGAGCGATTGGTAGGAAGCCTCTCGCGTGTGGCTGTTGGTGCAGCCGTTGTCGGTGAACGATTGGCAGGGAGCCTCTCGTTCCGACGTGCTTGATCTGTGGCTGTTGGAGCAGCCGGTGTCGGTAAACGATTGGTAGGGAGCCTCTCGTGCCAACAAGAATCAATCGAGCCTCTCGTGCCAACAAGAATCAATCGATACATTTTCACTGCTCCGGCCGGATGAGACGCACTTTCTCATCCGTGTCGTTGAGAAGCACTCACTTAGATGTTTCTGAAAGTCTTAAACTAAAATAAATTATGAAAAACAACTGGCTTTCCTTTGAAGCTTGCATTAAACACTTAATTCCCCCGACTTGCTGAGTACTCCCGTACTCACCCTTGCTCTATATAATTAAACCCCTCCCCCCCAGTTGTCGAAGACGAAGAAGTGGACCCTGCTGATGAAGAGTTCTTCCAGGAGCAAGCTGTCTACGAGCAGTAGTAGGGTTTCGGCCTTTCCCCAAGGCTTTGCTTGTGGCTTAGGGCCAGCCTTCACCTTTTTTCGCTTCCACCTTTTTGTACTGCTGTTGTGAACTCGGGTTCTGTCCGCAGTTCCAACTCTGGTTGTAATCCTACTCTTAATAAAGAGACCGCTGTTGTTGTGATAATCTATCTTCCTGTTGTACCAGCGCTATTTCCTGAGACTGGTATAGGCATACAGGTTAATTTGGATCGCCTTATACTGGCCTCCGTTCGGGGCTAGTTTGGGGCGTGACACAACCCATCCGACGGATGGGCCCACTTACACATACCATTTCACTTACACTTTCGTCATCGCTTCATGTAAAAGGGTTAATCTAGGAATGATATGGTTGGAGGGATAGGCTCTTATAAGTTAGTTTCAACATTGCTAAACTAGTAATGTGATACTAAACATGCGCACATAGCTCTTATGGGCCACACAGGCCAAATCTTAATTGGGCCACGATGTCACAACAAGTTTAACTGAAAAATAGTTTCAAAATCACATAGATTCTAGCACATCATTCGGTAGGTACTACGTTAGCCAAAGTGGAATAAAAGACCCTCAGCTACTGATTCCAAAAGTGTAGCATCATTGCGTATAGTATCCTGTTCTTCCTGTAATAGCATCAATGACAAAAAATGAAGCCAACTGCAACACATGAAGATAACTTGTATTATAATAGATAATTTTTTGTTGTTAAAAATCATATCATTTCAGCAATGCCAGATTGACCAACATAAAGCATTAGCCCCAAACAAAATTAGCTTTTTAATAGATTTTGGCACTCCCTTTAGCCAACTACCAGAAATATTTTTTGGCATTACAAGGAGGGGGATGTTGAAAGAAAAAAGACGCTTCGTCAAGCAAAACGTGCAATGTGGCATTCAAAGAAAAGATATTGAATAATCTCTTGCATATTGAAAAAATAATATTGCTTGTCTCCCCTCTAATTTCTTGTGGCCAAGTTATCTTTCGTTAGGATTAATTTTCTGTGAAGGATCCCTATAAAAACTTTGATCTTTAAGGGTAATTTTAGCTCCCATAAAATTCTCTTTCGGATCTCACATTTGAATTCATGATCACGTTGTACACGGATTTGACCGAAAATTGACCATTTTTATGAAGCAACCAAATAAAGCAATTTGCAACATTTCTGTCCACCATCTTCATTCGAGGGGTTATCAATTTATCATAGCTTTCAAGTTACTCAAAGGATCATAGGTTTGTGTATTCCTGTCCCTCTCAAGTAGCCTGGTATTCCAAGTGTTATATAGCGCTCTGAAAGTATTTTTTAGATAATTGAAGCTTTATTAAGATTCAGTCAAATACATCAAGATGATACAATCCAACTAACCCCACCCCTGGCCTCTGCATGAAATACATATAGCCGAAATACATATAGCCAAAAGGAAACCATCTAAAACCCCATCCCAAACACAGGAGTGTGATCGAAACATAAAAATTAGTGGCTATCAATCCGTAAACTAGACCACCACCTATGCTCCTGGGTAAAAAACTCCCGTGCCACCTGATCCAAACATCGTGATACCACCACAATAGTATCCCGAAGTCCTGGTTTATGGAGGATAGCTCAGATACGTAGCCTCCAGATAACTAACTAAAGTTATAATCTGCAAAAAAAAAAGACACCATCTTGTTATAAAAATAACTCCATTCCTGCTTAGCTAAATAGACCAACGAAAAACTGTTGCACCCATAAAAACAAATTTCTCATGTGTTTAGGAACACGTAAAAGCCAACGCAGTAAGTCTGAGGATATGTTGTCTACGTGTATGGCTATACCGCTATAGTGCTATGTAGTCATATCTAGCTGAACATTTTTTTTCCACACAGAACTACCCATGACTACCGGTATTTTTCGATGAGATTACCCATTACTTCCGGCTGCTGAAGTTCGTGGTCCAAGTAAACTGTCCCGTCCTATCGTACATTCCAACTTACCGTTTTGGACAGGGTGCACTGTGATCTACTCCAATCGCAGTACATATGACCAATAGGGGCTATCGCGGCGTCTGCAGCAGAAGGTTAAACTGACACCGCTCATCACTCTCCTCTGAAACCTGAAATATCAGCTAAAAGCCTAAAGACGGCATAGTACGCTTTCCGGAGAAGGCAGAGCCGAGCTTCTTCTTCGGAGATGAGCTGGTGGTTGCCATGGGGGTCACTGGTTGTGGCGATGCTAAGTATGTTGCAGCCCATGATTTACATGTCATGTGGCTGCCTTGTGGAGGAAAGGGCCGCCCTGATGGATATCCGGTCTTCTCTGATACAAGCAGACACCACGTTGGTGCCCCGTTCATGGGGAAGGGATGAGGACTGCTGCTCGTGGGAGCGTGTGAAGTACTGAAGTGTGACAGAAGGACAAACAGAGTATCTGAGCTCAACCTTTCGTGTATACTTGACCTTCCTGGCATGTTCAATTATTATAAAAATTTAGTTTGGTATTTGAACATCACGGTTTTTTCTGCGTTCCATGACCTTCAGTTCTTAGATTTATCACAGAATTACCAGACTTCACTGAATTTTGATGGTAAGTAGCTAACATCATTCCATGTGTGTTGGATACTTGGATTTCTAGCTTCCATCTTGTCTTTCTGATGTAATTTTTTCACTCAACAAACAATCCACAGGTTTAGTAGGACTGACCAAGCTTAGATTTCTCTACCTCGGTGGCAATGGGTTGGAAGGGAATTTCCCGTCATCTCTTGGTAATTTGGTTTCTCTAGAAGTCATGGATTTCAGCTATAACGTCGTGAATGGAACTCTTCCGGTTGTAGGTAATGAATTTTAACTTCTCGTAGTATTAGTACTACGAAATTGAATAAACAATTGTTGAATGCTGATAATATAAACTTCATGCTTTGCAGCTTTCGAAAATCTTAGTAACCTGCGAGAATTGAATTTGAGTTATAGTATGTTCGAAGGGAGAATGGAGTCATTATTCGCCCTTCCCCACCTTAAAGTATTAGATTTCTCTGGAAATGAGTTAAGTGAGGGTGGGTTTCCTGTTCCTCCGCAACCAATTTTGCTTGAAGTCCTTAGTCTCAGCGATACCGCCATGAATGGAACCCTCCCATCTTCAGGTACATAAATGATCTTTTACTCCTGATAGTGCTAAATAAAGAATTAGCATTCCTTGTATGTGCTAGTAGTCATATTGGTAATCTTTGAAACTTTATGCTTTGCAGCTTTTAAAAATCTTAGAAACTTGCGAAGATTGGACTTGAGTTTCAATGGATTCCACGGAAGCGTCCCAGCATCGTTATTTTCACTTCCTCACCTTAACGTCTTGGATCTCTCCGGAAATTATTTTCAGGGAGGCATTCCCATTAATTCATCTTTAGGCAAAATCTCGCTTGAAGTATTAAATCTCGATGACAACCAATTGAAAGGAACTCGTCAGATTGAACAAGGTACAAAAATGAGCATGTGCTTGTCATGTCGGTGTAAATATTATTAGGTAAGATTGTCCGTGGAACTGCTTATTTATACATAAATTTTACAGCACTAGAAAATCTTAGGACTACGAGAATTGCATTTGAGCTCCAATCAATTCACTGGGAAAATTCCAAGATCATTGTTTTCACTTCCACTTATTGAACTATTGGACCTATCAAGAAATCTCTTCGAAGGACCTATTTCTATAAGTTCATCTTCAAACTTTTCCGTGTCTCTGAAGAGTCTGCGGTTTTCTCAGAATAATTTGAGCAGTGAATTTTCTTTCTTTTGGCTGAGGAACCTCACGAAGTTTGAAGAGGTAAGCCTTTCAGGGAATGATAATTTAGTTGTCGACGTAAATATTCCTGAATGGGTACCTTCGTTCCAACTGAAACAGCTAGAGCTCTCCGGTTGTGACCTCGACAAAAACATTATTACAGAGCCACATTTTTTACGCACACAACATCATTTGGAGGTGCTTGATATGTCCAACAATAACTTGCCAGGGAGCATGCCCAATTGGTTGTTCACCCAGGAAGCAACAATATATGTGCCAGATCCGTCACTTGGAACATTTAGACCTATCCAATAACGAAATTTCTGGAGAAGTGCCAACTTGCTTCTTCACTAGCTATACCGAGTTAAGAACCTTGAAGATTTCAGAAAACAAGCTTGATGGGCTAATATTTGAGGGGAGCATGACACAAAATCTGTCAGCTGAGAGTTTAGAACTCATCGATTTGCATGATAAGCTGTCCGGCAAACTTGATATTTCCTTTTGGAATTTGCCTTCTTTAGTGGCCCTGAATCTTGCTGACAATGCATTAACCGGTGAAATACATCCCAATTTCTGCAACTTGACAAGAATTGTACTTTTGGATCTATCAAATAACAACATAACAAGGTCTATCCCAAAGTGTAGAGGGACACCTGTGCTGCTTCGTTTCCTTAACCTGTCTAACAACTCCTTATCAGGAGATATCTCGCATGCTTTTCTTGATACATCCAATCTTATAGCCATGGATATCAGACATAATCGGTTCACGGGCAACCTGAGTTGGGTACAGAATATTCCGGAAATTAGCATACTTTCCTTGCGCGAGAATAAGTTTGAAGGGCAAATCTCTCCAAACATGTGTAAACTTCAGTACTTGAGCATAATTGATTCCTCTCACAATAGACTGTCGGGCTCGGTTCCAGAATGTATCGGTAACATCTCCTTTAATAGACATGATCGAAATTTCCTAGTGTTTAACGATCCATCGGTTGTCAGGCTGAGCATTAATGATTATAGGCTGAGCAATCATGATTATTCTCGGACGAATAGTTATGGCCTACAAGACTTCACCTTCTGTACAAAAGGGCAAATGTATATGTATGGCAACAATTTCTTCGAGTCAATGTCCGGCATCGACCTATCTGGGAACATGTTGGACGGAGAGATTCCTCGGCAGCTAGGAAATCTGAGTCATATCAAGTCCCTCAATCTGTCCTACAATTTCTTCACTGGCCATATCCCAGCAACACTTGCCGGCACGGAGGAGATTGAAAGCCTGGACCTATCCCACAACGACCTGAGTGGAACCATACCTTGGTAGTTAACTCAGTTATCATCGTTGGGAGCGTTCTCTGTGGCTTACAACAACTTATCGGGATGCATACAAAACTATGGTCAGCTGGGTTCTTTTGGCATGGACAGTTATGTAGGCAACAACAACCTTCACAATGGTACATCACGGGGAAGCAGGTGCTCTCCTAGTCTAGGCGCGTGGCTATGTCAGGTCCTGTGTCAAAGGAAGATGTGAGGGAGAGGTACGATGATCCAGTCCTCTACATTGTCAATGCAGCCTCACTCGTTTTGGCATTCTGCGCCACCGTTGCATTTTCATTTTGCCATTCGTATGGACGATCTGTGATACTCAAAATGTAGTCCACCCCAGTAAACCCTAAAGAAATATTATATGAGCAATAATACAGCCAAGAACTTTCTGAAACATCTTCCGCTGTATGTAGTGTAAAGTTGTGAAGTATGCTATCCTTTGGTTCAGTTTTCTGTTCCATAAAAGGCAGCTATTTGTAGTAGAAAAGTACTTCAATTCCCTTTTGCTGAGAATGTGTCATATTGTACTTGATTGGCACAACACAGATTAGCCAACCCAATTGGCACAACACAGATTAGCCAACCCATTATTTGTTGTTACAAAGGCCATTACTTGGCCATTATTTGACCTCATCAAGAGCAGCAATCAAGAGAATGAAATGATTTGTAACAGCCATATAAATCATCCTTATTGCTCCTTATTGCAATATTGATGTTACCTAGAATTCTAGGCTTGTAATCTTCCTATATAATGGGACTTTTGAGATCAATGAAATGAGAGGAAAATTCACTTTTATTGTTCATTTGTTTATTTTCTAACACGTCATCAGCACGCTCTAACCGAGCAAGAACGGTAAAAGTACTCACCGACACGTGAAGGGTAAGATGGCTCGTCCCATTCCTCTCGATGCCAAATCCTCCCTTCCCCGCAACCTCCGTTGTCTCATGCAACAGATCAAGCGGATTCTCCGAGCTCCAGTGCACCGTCCTCGACGTGGCAGGGGCCGTGGTGCTGGCATTGCCGCCCGTGGCCCCCGTTCTCCTCCCTCTGGCTAAGCCAAACGAGGAGGACGACGCTGCGACGACGGTGCCGCTGCTCACGGCAACACAAGAGCCGGCAGCGCCAACTCCAGCACCCTCGCAACTCGCCAAGGGACTCCGACAGTGACTGACGTGTGCACGGCACCAGAACGCATTCTGGTGGAGTCACCGCATCACTGCGAGTCCCATGGGTGGACAGCGAGGGTGCGGATGCAGCAAAAGAAGCCCGATGTGGTGACATCCTTTTGCCCTCACCACGGCTGGACAGAGCATCATCGCCACGCCATTTCACCATCCCCGTCGCCGGACTACTCACCGGCGACACCACTGCACACGCCAACACCAGCAAATCCACCGGAGTTCCTCCTCAGAGGAACCATCGCCGCACGCCGCGGAGCCCCGCCCTTTTATATGGCAGCGGGCGCTTCCAGCAGCTCTGCGATTGCACCTCCATCTCCACCCCTAATCCCTCCATTCCCCGATCGCCCGACCGCAGCCACGGCGGCGAACGCACGCCCCGGCCTCCGCCGCATCATCAAGACCGAGCATGTCCCGGCCAAGACGAGCGGCGGCGGCAAGGCCAGCCGACCCCCACCCTCGGGTGAGGGCGAGGCCTGAACAAGGGAAGAAATGAGATCAGGAGGTTGGGGGGAGGGGGTGCAGGGCGGCGGCGGCAGATCGGCGGTAGCGGTGGCGTGGCGGCGGCGGCGGCCTCGGCGGCTGCGGGCGACGTCGTCCCTCCCCATGACGGCGGCGCGCCGGCCTCCCCACGGCGGTGATGGCTGCGGGCGGCCACGGCGGCTGCGGGCGGCGGCGGCGGCGCCTGCCGACGGTGGGGGTGGCGCGCCGGCCTCCCTCCCCCACAGGCAGGCGGCGGCGGCTTGAAAGGGAGGAGGGGTTAGGGTTTGCCCCCCCCCCCCCCCGCATGCCCTTAAGCCGACCGGGCCAGGCCGGCCCATTAGCCGCCCCCGCTAATGGGCCGCCACCCCGCGCCGGCCACTGGGCCGGGCCGCCTTGCACGCCCGCGCCGAAACCTCCCCGGCCTCTTGGACCAAAAATCGGCCGGTGGGCCGAAACTAAGATTGTTTCGGCCCACCGCCCAATTATCTTTATAATTTTCGCATTTTATATTTTAGTACCTGACCTCCGGTCAATTTACTTTCCGCAAATAACCAGAGAATGTACTCTTGCTCTTAGCACCCTGCAATTCTCTGTTATTATAATATGAGTCTATTTTCAGCACTCTATGCATTTCCATGTCTTTTATTTTACAATTACTTTGCAACATTTAATTTATCGCTCTATCATTATTATTTTAATGCAAATATGCCATAATTTCTCAAAATTTTGGCTATCACAATATAGGTGAGATGGCAACCAAAGAGTTTGATATTCTCGCTCTTGATGGTTCCAATTTTCCTGCTTGGGCGATGGATGTCAAAGTAAATCTGTCGACAAATGGACTATACAGATGTATAGATGAAACAACTGCGGACAACGTTACCCCCTCTAACATGTCTAAATTCTCCGCCTTAAAAGTAATAAGGAATCATATCCATCAGGATTTGAAAATGGAGTACATGTATGAGGAGGACCCATGTGCTTTGTGGATAGCTCTCAAAAATCGATATGAACAGCATAAAGCTATCCTCCTCCCAGAGGCAACGCATGAGTGGAACCACCTACGCCTACAGGATTTCAAAACTGTAGATGAGTTCAACCATGTTGTTCATAAGATATGCTCTAAGCTCTGGTTTTGTGAGAAAGAACCTTCTGAAGCGGATAAAATTGAAAAGACTTTGTCTGCAATGCTCCCATCAGAATGGATCATTACTCAACAATACCGCGAGAAGAATTTCATAGTCTACTCTTTACTCATTCAGACATTGAAACAGGCAGAAAAGAACCATAAACTCACTGTATGGAACTCGAACCAGCGCCCGTTGGGCACTGCACCATTGCCTGAAGTACATGTGAATGTAAAGAAGAATGTCCCGAATGGGAATACACAGACTGAAAATTCCTCTGGCAAGGGCAAGCGCAAGAGAACAAAAAAGCCATGTGGTAACGCTCAAAAGGGGAAAGGCATTTCTAAGCCCAAAAATGATAGTGGCAAAAAGACCACTTGCTTCAGGTGTGGTTGCTACAATCATATTGCTAAGAAGTGCAGGACCCCTAAGCACCTTGTTGATCTGTACATGAAGTCCATGGGTCATACACAGAACACCCAGAAGCATGAAGCACACTTCACCTCTCAAGCACTGGAGACTGGAGCTATGGACCCCACCCTTCATAGAGCGGGACCGAGCAAAACCAAGACTCCATCAAGTGAAGAGGAAGGCTCTATGGACATCGATGACATGCTCGTGGAATATGCTTCCAACGACATTTTTGGAGACCTCAAATAGGCTCCATAGCTTTAATTTAAATTTGCAAAAGTAATCATTGTAATAAAGACATGATGTTGCCACACCAACTATCAGTTGTAATAGCACACCTGCTATCTTAATATATTCTATGTGTTTTTCTATATTTTGTCTTTATCTTACGAATTTAAATTCTGCATTATATAGATTGTTACGGGAGTCAATCCAATGGAAGAAGAGATGTGCCTAGTGGACAGTTATACCACTAACACTATACTTAGGGAAGTCAAAATTTTCCAAAATCTCACAAAGAGAGAAGGACAAGTTTTGACCATCGCGGGACGCGAAACTATGATTGTTGGTTCTGGTAGAGCCACTATCATACTCCCAATGGGTACACAAATAAATATTGAGAAAACATTATTGTTTCCCGATTCAACACGTACCCTACTAAGTTATAGAGATATCCGAAAAAATGGGATTCATGTGGAAACATATAAAGAAAACAATGAGGAGTTCTTCCTCTTGACCAAAGATACTGGATATGACAAACAGACACTTGAAAAGGTGTCTTCTCTCCCGTTTGGATTGTACTATATATACATCAAACCCGTACCTTATGTTGCATACAAAGTGATTTTTCAGAATATGGATGCATTCAATACTTGGCATGAACGCCTTGGCCATCCCGGCATCAGGATGATGAGAAAAATCATGAGCAATTCAAGTGGACATGGTATGAGCGACAAAAAATTCCCAGAATCCTCAGATTTTGTGTGCACCTCATGTGCAACTAGGAAACTAATTTTGAGACCCTCACATCTTAAAATACAAGTTGAACCACTAAAGTTTCTTGAACGCATTCAAGGTGACATTTGTGGCCCCATTCAACCATTGTCTGGACCATTCAGGTATTTCATGGTTCTAAAAGACGCATCCACAAGATGGTCTCATGTGTGTCTATTATCGACACGGAACCATGCCTTTGCAAAATTGATTGCACAAGTCATCAGACTTAGAGCAAATCAACCTGAACACCAGATAAAATCAATTAGATTGGACAACGCTGCAGAATTTTCTTCCAAAGCCTTCAATGACTATTGCATGGCTTTAGGAATTGAAGTTCAACATTCTGTGCCATATGTTCACACACAGAATGGTTTAGCTGAATCTCTTATCAAGAGAATAAAGCTTATTGCCAGACCACTATTGCAAAATTGTAACCTACCAACCTCTTGTTGGGGTCACGCAGTCTTACATGCTGGTGACTTAATACAATTGCGTCCAACTGCATACCATACAGTTTCCCCACTGCAATTAGTTCGTGGTGATCCTTCTTGTATTTCCCATCTACGGAAATTTAGTTGCGCTGTATACGTACCGATCTCACCACCAAAGCGTACATCCATGGGCCTTCACAGGAAAATGGGGATCTACGTGGGGTATCTATCTCCGTCGATCATTAAATATCTGGAACCCCTTACAGGGGATTTTCTCATAGCCCGGTACGCTGATTGTATCTTCAATGAAAAACATTTCCCGACATTAGGGGGAGAATTCAAGTATCACACTGAATGCCCGGAAATAAATTGGGATGCATTTGACACCCTAAAGGAGGATCCTCGTACCACAGAATCTGAACTTTAAGTTCAAAGGATCGTTGATTTGCAGGTTGCTGCAAACAATTTGCCAGACTCATTTACTGTGAGTAAAAGTGTCACAAAATCATACATTCCCGTAAGGAATGTGCCAGAAAGAATAGAGGTATCAAACAAAACTATTCAACTCCCTTCCTCAAAAGAGAGTGGGAGAAGTACGGGAAATCCTCGCAAGCGCACGAGGAAACAGAGGAAAGAATCCTCTAACACAGTAAATGAAACTCAACCTTAAGTTGAGACACCAAGTGGATTTATCCAATCCACTTCCCACATCAACAGTGCACTCAATTTCTGATGATGGGACATTGGGACACCCCGACGCGGTCATATTGGGAAATACTGAGCCGATAACTGGGGTACATGAAATTTCCATAAACTATGTTGAGTCTGGAGAATCATTTGATCGTAAGACTACAATTGTCGACATATACTTTGCCTCATCAATTGCAGATACCATCCAAAATGATCCAGATCCAAAATCCATGGTAGAGTGCAAGAAGCGCTCGGACTGGAATAAATGGAAGGAAGCAATTGAATCAGAATTAGCCTCCCTCAATAAAAGAGAGGTATTCTCATCAGTAATACCTATACCTCCAAAAACCTTCCCTGTAGGTTTCAAATGGGTTTTCATCCGGAAGAGGAATGAGAACAATGAGGTGGTGAGATATAAGGCGAGGCTTGTAACACAATGGTTCACGCAGAGACCCGGCATTGATTTCAATGAAACATATTCTCCAGTCATGAGTGTAATTTCGTTCCGATACTTGATATCACTGGCAACTCAAAAGCGTCTATCTATACAGTTGATGGATGTCGTGACAGCATATTTATATGGGTCACTAGATTCGGACATATATATGAGGGTGCCCGATGGGATCCCTATACCGAATGATAGCACAAATCGCAATATGTATTGTGTAAAACTCAAAAGATCACTCTATGGTCTTAAACAGTTAGGTAGAATGTGGTATAACCGACTGAGCGAGCACCTTCTACAGAAGGGTTTTTCAAATAATGATGATTGCCCATGCATCTTTATCAAAAGATCCTTCATAGGATTTTGCATCATATCAGTGTATGTGGATGATTTGAATATCATTGGTAACACACAAGATATTGATGAAGCCCGCAACCATCTTAAGACGGAGTTTGAGATGAAGGATTTGGGTAAAACCAGATTTTGCTTAGGTTTGCAAATCGAGCATCTTCACTCGAGAATTTTAGTGCATCAATCTGTCTATGTCCAAAAATTATTGGAGAAATTCAATATGGACAAAGCATACCCAAATAAAACCCCCATGGTTGTTCGATCTCTCGATAAAGAAAAGGACATTTTTCGACCACGGGAGGAGGGAGAAGAGATTTAGGACAAGAATATCTCTATCTCAGTCTCATCGGAGCACTCATGTACCTTGCAAATAGTATCAGGCCTGACATTGCATTTACAGTAAATCTATTGGCAAGACACAGTGCTGCCCCAACTAAGCGCCATTGGACTGGAGGAAAACAAATCCTCAGGTACCTGAATGGTACTAAGGATCTTGGCTTATTCTTCCAGAGAACTAATGATCCTAGCTTAGTTGGATACACTGATGCTGGCTATATGTCTGATCCCCACAATACCAGATCACAGACAGGTTTTGTATTCCTTCATGGAGGAACTGTCATATCATGGAAGTCATCTAAACAAACATTAGTGGCTATCTCCACAAATCATTCTGAAATCATCGCACTATTTGAGGCATCACGTGAATGCGTGTGGCTCCGCAAAATGATAAACCACATTGAACAATCTTGTGGTATTGGTTTCTCAGAATCACCTACCATTATCTACGAGGATAATGCTGCTTGTATTACGCAGATGCAAACAGGTTACATCAAGAGCAACGTCACCAAACGTATTGCTCCTAAGTTGTTTTATCCCCATGAGCTTCAGTAAAGTGAAGAAATAAATATCTTACAAACAAAGTCTTGTGATAATCTGGCAGACCTCTTTACCAAGTCCCTACCTGCTTCCTCATTCGAGAAATGTGTTGAGGGAATTGGTATGAGACGGTTCAGAGACTTGCAAGTTTCAGGAGGAGACTCTCTGAATGATGGACCTTGTTAAACGCTTCATATTGTACTCTTTTCTTTTATGAGTTTTTACCAGTAGGTTTTTCTCATACAAAGTTTTTAATGAGACAATGTCTAATGCAAGCATATGTCTTATCTCATGTTTTTCCCACAAGGGTTTTTATAGAGATAAAACAAGACATCGATTACTCCTTAAACCTTGCAGGTTCATGTTAGAGCAATCACCAGTCAAATTATTTCTATTTTTCCCACAGGGTTTTTTTCAAAGGAATTAAAGAACAAATTGATCTTAAGATGAACTCGATCAAAAGGGGGAGTATTACAAAGGCCATTACTTGACCATTATTTGACCTCATCAAGGGCAGCAATCAAGAGAATGAAATGACTTGTAACAGCCATATAAATCATCCTATTGCTCCTTATTGCAATATTGATGTTGTCTAAAATTCTAGGCTTGTAATCTCTCTATATAATGGGACTTTTGAAATCAATGAAATGAGAGGAAAATTCACTTTCACTGTTCATTTGTTCATTTTCTAACACTTGTTACATCTACAACACATGTTGCTACTAGTTCCTTCTCTTACTTGTTCTTGGCGATCTTTTACCTTTGGTTCTAGAGTGGAACCATTGGGAGTGTCACCAGGAAACCTCCTTGAGATCATCATGTTTTTTTGTTCTTCCCGATCGACTTCTGCAATTTGATGGAAAATTTGAAATCTTTTATTCTGCAGAAAGTGTAAGGTCTAGAACTGAGAATAGCTTAGGTGGCATGGTGCGAGGGTGTTCGCACAGCCCACCTGGGTTCCTACCGATTATTCCCTTCTTTTTTAAAAAAAATGGCCCTTGTACAAACTACAGACCCTATTTGGATGTATGCGAAAATTCCAATTCCTTAGGATTTAGAATTGGCTAGTGTTGACGCAAAATTCGTCGCACACACGAAGGCTTGGGAGGTTTGCTTAGCTCTAGTGCAGGTCTTATCAAATCGGGTTCAGGACGTGTCAGTTAGTTTGATCCTACAACTAACAAAATAGAAACGCAGAGGTTAGATCGTGGGGGCCAATCAGCCTCAGGGCCAATACGATATCGTGTGCCCAAGACGATGCCGATGTAATTTTGGATCGATCGGCTATAACCGATGGAGTTTAGATATAAAAAGAATAAGACAACATCGGCCAAAACTTAGCTATAATATATTTGTAAATCTTTTAACCTTATTACAATCAATCTTGATAGATCGGACCTAACTGAAACAATATAAGATTGAGAGTCATAAAATATAGTCTTAAGTAAATATATGGATCTTTGGATATAGGCCAATAAAAGTAAATAAACTAGAATTGATTATAATAAATTAAAATATAATCACAAGCAATCTGTAATTACTAACCACAATCTTGATAGATTGGACCTAACTGAGACAGTATAAGATTGAAGCTAGTAAAAACAGCAACTAGCCGATTATATCAAATTTTGTGAATAAACTGATGTAGCGAGTTAAATTATGATAAGCAGATATCTTATCGGCTGAAACTCCGATAAAACAAATGAATAACACCTATCGACTTGGGTAAATCTAACCAATAAATTATAACATAGAACATTGGACATAACCAAAACAGCTCAAGATTAATAATAAGCTAGGTAAATTTAAACTAGTCAATTGATGCTTTCCAAAGTGATTGATATATTAGATCTAACTAAGAAAGCAAAGCAACCAAAGAAAAAGCCAATACATCATGCCCTGACCACAATTGTAAAATCAACTGAGTTGAGTTGATTTTTGTGTGTGTGTATAAATTTGACGGTGGTTGTTATCCTTTACATGTTCTCAAGTGTTCACAAGGATGGATCTGATAGGAGGAGGGCTACATCAAGTATCTGAAGAGGTATGACTTTGATTGCTGAAGAGGTCCAGCATACTATAGGCAAGGCAGACAGGAAATTTTGTGTTTGGCCTTATCACTTTCTTTCTCATGTAGTAACAAACCATTTCCTATTGTCCATTTAAAGCAACTGAACTAATGGCTCAAAACATCACTGTTTTTACCTGAAACCTTGTCAAACAACATCTTTACTGTTTTTTACCTGAAACCTTATCATTATGATCTAAATTGACCATAAAGTTCTTACTTTCTTAGACACTACCTTTTGTGACATTAATTTCTACTTCATTGTCGTGATTCTCGATTCATCAGCCAATTTTATCAAGAAATTGTTGTAGCAGGAAGCAAACACCTTCTCCTTATTCGGCCAAGACATTTTTTTTCATTTGTTAGCTAAAGAGGTTTTTACTTGTGGCAAATACCCTCCCGACTTGTATTTGCTAACCAAGGTGTTTTTTACTCGTGGCAAGTCTCTTTCGACTCATTGTGCTAGGTAAACACTAAATAATCAGCGTATGGAAAAAAGTGTTCGAACCTACGGCAAGAGAAAAGTACTATTCGACCAGGAAGAAGGAAGCTTGAAGGTTACACTGTCGAGCGAGGAATATTCCTTGGAAAGACATCATAGGGACCGCTCTAACCACTCTTGCAAGTTGGCACCGGAAGTTTCGGGAGACCACACAAATGTACAACCATATCCTTAGGGTTCTTAACTTTGTAGAGGTATTGTAGTAACTCTCTGTACATCCTGAGGGATGAGATTGTAATCTCACGTGTACCTCTGAGGGTTATATAAACCGGTCCTAATCCTATAGCAAGACAAGATATTCACTAATACAAAATACCATACGACATATTGAACTCTACAATTCGAGCTCATCTCAATTTCAGAGTAGGTGAGAAACATAATACTTTTTCACCTATCACTAACTTGTCCGTGACCTATGGCCATGACAAAAATCTTGCTTCAAGAATAGCTAATTTCATAACATTGCAACGAAGGGGTTAGCGACTACTAATAAGAAGAAAAATCCTTGCTTTAAGAATAGCTCTTCAAAAATTCCATCAAGAATCCAAGGAAGCTTCATTAAAAAAAAATCCAACAAAGCGGTTTCCCCTTCAGCTCGGCGCCATACTGCTGGTGCATCTCTCCATCGCGGCAGGCAGCACTCCATTGTGCACCGCCGATGGAGAGCGGGCTCGGAATCGATCATGGCCACCGCGCCCGCGCGCTCCGCCTCACTCGAGCCGTCGTAGCGGTGGCCGGTGGTGGTCAGACACCAGCGGCGCCGAGAACGTCCTGATCGGCCGGTGGTGAGCCGGGACGCCGGCGGGAAGGGACAGCTCGAGCACTTCCTGGCACCCGCNCCCCCGCCACACCGTATCCTGGTGGTCCACCTCCTCCTCCTCCGCGGCGGCGGTGGCGTCCGCAGAAGCTCCGAGCACTTGCCGCAGATCACGAACGGCGCGCCGCCCAGGACCGGGCGGCACGGGTCCTGGCCCTCCCGCGCGGGCGCCGACGGACGCCTGCCGCCGCCGTCGCCGCGGCAGCTGGATGACGACGCCGACGTGGAAGCGCTGTCCTCCGGCGGGAGCGCCCGCTCCAGCTGCGACTCCAGCCGGCGGAAGAGCCGCGAGTCGCGCCGCGTCACGGCCCTCCCCACGCCACCGCCGCCGCCGCTGCCGCTAGCCGGGCGCGGCTGCTCGATGGTGACGATCAAGCTGCGGAGGTTGTCCAGCGCGTGGAGAAGCTCCTTGTGGAACGCCGGGTCCATCAGGCGCGCCGCCGCGACGGCGCCTGGCTCCGGAGGTACTGCTCCGGTCAAGCCACCACCACCAGACGCCCCGAGCTCCTGCGAGCTCACCGGCGACGGCGACTGCCAGCGCCGCCCCTCCTGCGCGTTCCTTGGCGTGTAGAACGCCTCCTCGCTTCGCTCCGAATCCGTCGTGGTCGTCGTCGTCCAGTCAGACGAGCTCGACGGCCGCCTCGTCCGCCTCGACAACGGCCGGACCTCGTCGACGCGGCGGTCCGACCCAACGTCCTCCGGCTCGTCGGAGAACACCGACGCGGTGTCGGCGGAGAGGATCTCCAGCCTGCTCAGCGCGTACTCCGCCTCATCCGTCGGCTCCGGGTTCTTTCCTGCGGAGACAGCAAAAACACCAAGAAACAGCAGCACACCACGGCGCGTCAGATCCATGGCGACAAAGCAGAGCTGAGATCTCATGGCTTCTCACGCCGCCGCACCTCGGATCGGAGTGCGGCATCTGCTGCAGTAGAAGATGACGGCCTTGGAGTTCTGGTAGATCATGGCGCGGCAGTACGGACAGCGGCCGAATCGCATTTTCACCTCCTCCGACTGCATCGCCGCCGGCTCGCCGCTGCAGAGCTCTCTACCAAAGCATCGATCAGAAATTTCGTTAGAGAAGAAGGCGTTGCTCCACAGCAATCAATTCGGCCGGCGAGATGCTTCCTGATTCAGACTTGAAGCCCCCAAATTAATGCATACTTTATGCCAAGGTCAAGTCAATCAACTTCAGGTCGCTAACTGAATAACTGCTAAATGCGACCTCTCATCGAGACATCAACCAAATGTGGTGGAAATTGACTTCTTCATTTACCAATTCCAAACAAAAGCATGCGATGAACATTGCTACGCAAGGACATGCCGGGAAAAAGACTCATTGACCTCTAATGAAGATGGAAATTGGTGATGAGAAATTGGAAATTGGACATGAACTTAGTACGAGGCTACGGCGACAGTGGGCAGCCAGTACACCCGCGCAGGGTAGGAAACTATTGCAACTAAACTTAGGTTTTTTTCGACAACAACATCTCGTGGATTGAGAGTTCAGATTGGTTTCTTGCACAAACTAATTGCTGAGCAACAAGAAGATTGGGGGGAGAACATGGCACTATCATCAAATTAAAATACACCAAAAGATCAAATTAAAGAAAAGAACAGGCAAACCCACTAGATCCCTGAAAGAACTGAATCTCACCTAGCTGTCAGAATCTTCAGAGCCCCTCCGATTCTTCAGCTCGGCTTCTCTGAACGAGGTAATAGTACAGGAGCGTGAGAAGAAGAGGGCATCGATGGGAAGATGGGATTGGAGCACAGCAGTGCTGCTTAAAGAAAACTGTGATTCTAATTGGTCAATTGCTTGTTCCAGTCTACTGAATTTTCAATCTTGGTGCAATACTAGGTGTGATTTCGTGTATGTAAGTGTTATACTGCTACTCATTGATGACTTCCAAGTTAGAAGTCAACGGAAAGCTAATCACTAAGCAAGCAAAATAGGTGGTGCTCTGGTTCTGATGTCTGTCAGTCATAAGTTGATCACTATTTTTGTTTCGATATGTTCTTAAGACTGAATAGGTTGATCGTTATTTTTGTTTTGATATATTCTTAAGACTGAACTTTATACTCTTTGCATATGATCGACCTTACCCACTCCCTCCAAAATAATCTTGAAACTGGTGTGCAAAAATGTGAACATTAGTCTTTCAACTTCACCAATCAATTTTGACTAACTTAATCGTGGTATCCAATCAAAGAAAACTCATAGAACATATTTCTTCATTAATCACAATTGTTTTAGGCAAGTGAAGAACAACTTGCAGCCTCTGGTCTACAGCCAAAAAAAAAACTTGATTATTATTATTTTTTGAAGAAAAGGCAAGAGATTTTGCCTCATATATTGTAAGAGCAGGGAAAAAAACAGAACAAATAAACTTTATGGTCTCCCCGCAAAAAAATAATAAAGTTTATGGTCAGGTAATTACTGCAAGGCCCAGCTACAACGGCCCAATCCAAATACAGCTGCGACCTGAAAGCATCAGCAACCTCCATTTCTTAAAAACAATCAGAAAAAATGACCCAAAAAAATTGCATTATCCCACCTGCATTATCCCCCCGCCCGCCACGTGTCCAGTCTCGCAGCCTCAGCTCCCGCTCCACCTCGATCCGACCTTCTCCTTCGCTTCGCCGCTGCTGCTGCTGCGGCTGCGGCTCGCTTGGGATGAGAGCCCCCTCCTCTCCATGGCCTCCTCCCTCCTCCTTCCCCGCGCCACCTTCGCCACCACCAAGCACCCCGCCGTCCTCCACCCGCCCGCCGCCGCTGCCTGCAGGCCCCACGCACCCAGGCTGATCAGGTGCGGCGCCGCCGCCGTCCCGGACGACGAGCTCTTCCGCTCGCTCTACCTCGCGCAGGCCGACGCCGCGGCGCCGGTGGTGTCCGCGGACACGGGCAATGATGGATGGGCGGCTCTTCTCGACGAGATCAGGGGCGCGCTCCAGGCGGAGGACTCGTCGTCCAGCCCGGCGGCGACGAGCGGTGTCGTCATCGTCCCCGACGAGCTCCTGAGCGCGCCATCGTCAGTCACCGACGCGGGCGTCGTCGTGGTGCCGGACGAGATCCTCGGCGGTGACCCGTCGTCAACCATCCCGGAGGACCTGCTCGCGGCGCTGCACCTGGACGCGTCGAACCCGGTGGTGCGCGCGGCGGGGGGCGCGCTGTCCCGCCTCGACGAGCTGACCTCCGGGCTGTCGGAGCCGCAGCGTTGGGCCGCGCTGGCGTTCGCCGCGGCGACGTGGGTGTACCTGACGGCGCGGCCGGGGGTGCTGAGCGGGGCCGTGGACGCGTACGTGCTGGCGCCGCTGCAGCTGGCGGTGGACAGCGCGGTGGGGCGGCGGAGCCTGAAGATGAGCGACTTCGTGGTCGGGGAGCGGATCGGGGAGGGATCGTTCGGCGTGGTGTACTCCGGCGCGGTGGTGCCCAAGGGCGGCGCGGCGCCGGAGGCGAGGAAGGGGAAGGCGAAGACGAGGCTGGAGCTGGACGAGAGGTACAAGGAGAAGGTGATACTGAAGAAGATCAAGGTTGGGACGGCCGGAGCCAAGGAGTGCGGCGACTACGAGGAGTGGTTCAACTACCGGGTGGCGAGGGCGGCGCCGGAGTCGTGCGCTGAGTTCCTCGGCAGCTTCGTCGCCGACAGGACCAAGTCGGAGTTTATCAAGGGCGGCAAATGGCTCGTCTGGAAATTCGAGGTAATATGCCACCACCGCCATGAACCCATCAGTTAAATGCCTAATAATATGAATTGCTGCAACCGGAGCAGTCGAGCAGAAAAAAAAAATAGTAACAACGATTTTAGGAATGCAAAAATTTCAACAACCTTTCAGCTCTGTGATATAAAAATCCAAATTTTTAGACCCAAATTAAACGTAAATCAGGGGAACCGCAAGCTTACAGCATTCAAAAAGTTCAACCGCTTTTAAACTTTGTAATATAAGAATTTTCAGTTTTTTAAACCCAAATAAGACACAATCCACTCTGTGATACAAAATTTTCAAAGAATCACCTAAGCTTATACTACTATGCAAAAAGTTGGACAGCCTTTATACTTTGTGATACAAAATGTTTCAAGTTTTTTAACCCCGAATGATACATGTTCCACTCCACGGTACAAAAGTTTCAAAAATTTAAACACAAACCAAATATAATCAGAATTTTTAAAAAAATAGATTGGCCCATGCAGGTCTCGAACCTGCGACCTTCGCGTTATTAGCACGACGCTCTAACCAGCTGAGCTAATAGGCCGTTTTGTTTGTAGACGCAATCGAAGAGTTTTAAACGATATATTTAATAATTAGTTGAGTTATGGCGCGAATTCATGCAGGGTGACCGGACGCTGGGCAACTACATGAGCGACCGCAACTTCCCCTTCAACCTGGAGGGCCTCATGTTCGGGCGCGCCGTGCGGGGGCTCGACGACGGAAGCCGGGCGGCGCTGGTGGTGAAGCAGGTGATGCGGCAGCTGGTCACCTCCCTCAAGCGCATCCATGGCACCGGCATCGTCCACCGCGACATCAAGCCATCCAACCTCGTCGTCACCCGGCGCGGCCAGGTGAAGCTCATCGACTTCGGCGCCGCCACCGACCTCCGCATCGGCAAGAACTACGTCCCCGACCGCGCCCTCCTCGACCCGGACTACTGCCCCCCCGAGCTCTACGTCCTCCCCGAGGAGACCCCTCAGCCACCCGCCGAGCCCATCGCCGCCATCCTCTCCCCGATCCTCTGGCAGCTCAACAGCCCGGACCTGTTCGACATGTACTCGGCGGGGATCGTGCTGATGCAGATGGCGTCGCCGATGCTGAGGTCGCCGTCGGGGCTCAAGAACTTCAACGCCGAGCTCAAGGCCGCCGGCTACGACCTCAACCGGTGGCGGGAGACCACGCGGCGGAGACCCGGCCTGGAGATCCTCGACCTCGACTCCGGCAGGGGATGGGACCTCGCCACCAAGCTCATCTCGCAGCGGGGCGCCGACAAGCGCGGCCGCCTCACCGCAGCCGCCGCGCTGCGCCACCCCTACTTCCTCCTCGGCGGCGACCAGGCCGCCGCGGTCTTGTCCAAGCTGTCACTCAGCAAGTAAGTTATACAAAACAACTGAATTGATCATGGAAATGATCCTACATATATTCCTACACACACAATGCACAAAGAACACATGCAGTGATCAGGTCACCAATGGCATTAGCATTTTTGTTTATGATCCATTGGAGAGATCAAGAACTCAAGATTGATTCAAGAGAGAGGGGAAAGGAGGAGGAAGAATCAATATGGTAATATATAATTACATTGTTTTGTATGAGGTTAATTACTTTGAACAGTGCGGTGCAGGGTGTGCAGACACTAGCTAACTTAACTTAATTACTGCCCGTATTTGGACTGAACTCTACTGAGAAATCCTACTTCTGTTGGTCAGTTTCTTCAACCTATATAGATTTCTGAACTGTTTCTTCAGCCAATCCAGTACTTTGATTCGACAGAGCTCATTCTACTGATTTGGAAGCAAAGAAAAAAAATTGCTTATACATCGTCATATAGCTTTGGCCGGTAAAGCTGTTCGAACTTGTCCTGAAGATCTTCGTGGTTGCCTCCAACAAGCTTATCAATCTCCTCATTGTTTTTCATGAAGATGAACGTTGGGGTTGCACGTATGTCGAATTGCGTGACCAGCTCCTGAGGAATCAAATTAAAAGTGCCATTCATGATTCATCTTTGATATCTGCTGCAAAAGAATTTGTGTACAGGGAGCAAATGGCAACTGAAAAAAATTTCAGAATATTGCTGTACCGGCATTTCGTCTACATCCACGGACACGAAAACGATGTCAGGATGCTTCAGTGAAAGTTCTGCGAATAGAGGAGCAGCATTCCTACACGGAGTGCACCAAATTGCGCTGAATTTTAGCACAACCTGTTCAGAGGGACATACCACCATGGTTAATTAACCTAAACAGCTACCATTTCATCAGGATGGGGATGTGGTTAATTGGTCAGATCATTGATCAGCCACTTACTGTTTTGCCATGCTCAGCTACTTCTTCCATTGTATTTTCCCAACACTTTTGATCAGTTACCACAGTCACATTTCCGGCACTGTAGTCCAGATGCTCCTCGGCGTCTACAGTGCTCTGAAAAAATAGAAAAGCGTAATGCAGGTTCCCTAGTTATGAACTTGAAGCTGCAAATAACAAGCATCACTAGTCTGTGGATTGGGGCATTGCAGTATGTAATGTCTGGTTCAATAAGCAAAATGTGAATTGTAGTGGAGGAGGAGATTATTTACGCTGCCACAGCAACCCATCGACTTGAGATAATTCGTCAAGATGCAAGTCTCCTGCGCTCCACTGATGAAAAAAATTCGGGCACAATATTCAGCACTCATGTCAATGGTGCTAAGCCAAGAAAAAGAAGAGGATGCTACCTGATATGAGAAACTATTTTAAACTCTCGAGGAGACATTCTCTTGATGTTTGCATGTTATCCAAATAAGTATGAAAATTTTTTTGAAAATTCAACAAGATAGATTAATATGTGATAATTTACTTCACAAACATGCAAGTTCAAATTTGACTTCTACAAGTTGCAACAAAAAAAAACAAATTTGACTACGAATATACGTTAGCTAGACATAGTTTAATTTGTTTTTTCATTGCAACTATAGAAATTAAATTTTAACTTGCATGTTTGTGGAGTGATTTATCATATATTAGTCTATCTTATTGAATTTTTTTCATAATTATTTGGATAACATGCAAATAACGAGGGGATGTCCCCTCGAGAGTTTACAATCCACTCCCTGCCTGATACCATTCATCACAAAAAAATTAGCCAGGATGTTTTGATGAAAAAAGAAAGTCACATTCATGTAAACAAACTCCTATTTTTTTTCAGATGGGACCTGATAAGATCCTGTTCATGGTAGTGGTTTGGTCGAAACACTATTGAAGGTTAGCTCCATCATTTGTTTGTTGGCTTATTAGTGGTAGCCAAATTTTGAGTTTTGAAACTTAAATTTTAGAGTTGATTTTGATTTTTTTTCTTGGTTGTAGTTTATTTTTCAACACTAGCTTTTAAAGAACACAAATGTAAAAGTTTTACCCCATGAATTATCTTAGATTGCTTCGTTCATATTTCCACAGCAAACGATGTATGCGGTCGTTTTCAACTTTGTATAGGCGTTTAATGTTTATGTAAACCTTCAATAGTATTTGAATAGATGTTTCAATACCCATTGAATCATTTGAACATTTGATCATTTGAGCGCAAAAAAAAAAGAAAGAAAAGCTGCCAAACTGTTTGGTAGCATAAATCAACAGGCCAAATTTCACACCATGAATGTAAATTCCTTGCTAGGAACCAAAGAGTAGGAAAGATGGCTTTTCCGGTTTCCCCAATTCACCAAATCATGCAGCAACATTTCGCTATCACAGAGAGAGTCGGAGAACGACGAGAAGTAAATTGTTCAGAGAGCTAGGCAGGGGAGGGGAGGGGCGTACCTCTGCAAGAGCAAAGGACGAGAAAGAAGGCTGGCTCGCCGTCCCACTCCCAGCGGACGCGGATGATCCTGGCTCTGCGTCGAGCACGTCGGCCGTGCGGCGGCGGCGGCGGCGGCGGCGGCGTCCCCCGGCGGAGGGGAGTGGGGGTCACGGGGGAGGGCGGGGATGGCGCCGGGGCTAGCGAAGGGAACGTGCGGCCGCCATGGCCCCCCTTGGGAAGCGAGCTCCTTGTCAACCGCTGAAACGACGGTGTGGCGGGAATGCCCCCTGTCGCTAATAGCGGGGGTGGATCGCCAGCAAATCTGCAGGAGAGAATACCTAAAATTAGCCTTCCTTTCACCGCAATCTCCTTCAGCTGCTAGTGGCACTGTATCAGCTTTTCGCTTGATCAAACTGATCTGCAATGCCACTGGCAGCTTACCATGCCAAGCAAAAACATTTTTTGCAAAATTGCATTAGGAAGAGAACCAATTCCAGTTGTCACAGAAGTACTCTACTTTGTTTTCTTCTCTTTTTTCTGAACAACACCATGGACAAATACACAAAGGGGTACTCAAGCCACGGGCAGGTGGCAAAGCTGAATGTTCATTAAATACAACAAACCCAATGATGATCAGTACAGCTACTGGAAATGAAACAATCGCAGTGACTAACATCACATTTCTTTCAAGAAAAGAAGAAATTGGACATCACAGAATCAAGAATGAAGAAGAAGAAAAGGAATCACTAAAGAATGATCAGAAAATCAAACAGAAAAGCTTAACTAAAACACGTTGCTACCAACAAACAACCCTCAAGGTAGAAACTATTGAACCTATTTTTGTCTCAGTGGCATGTTGTTATTTTTGTGCCATCAGGTGATCTGGATTGATTCCTCCTTTGACTTGTCCTCGGGGGACGACCTCGTCCCCGAGGAGGAGCTCCTAATCTCCTCGATCCTCCTGACCACCTCCTCCATCCGAGGCCGCTGGTCAGGAAGAATCGCAACACATGCCATGGCAAGCTGGAGCATCTGAACCATTTCCTCCTCGCTGTTCGGATGCCTCAACAGGTCGGCATCGAAAACCTCGGAGGTCCATTCTTCTCGAACCACGGATTGCACCCACCTGGGAAGGTGTTCGATGGAATCCTCGCGGCCTGGAGATCTAAGAGGAGCTTTCCCTGTTAGCATCTCGAGGAGTAGCACACCGTAGCTGTAGACATCGGATTTCTGCGTTTGCCTTTTAGTTTCAAGGACCTCCGGTGCACGGTATCCGATGAGCCGTGAAGGAATATGAGGGATGGCCATGAGTTGTGCAAGGCCAAACTCGGAGATACAAGCACTGAGTCCCTGCGAGAGAAGAATGTTACTTGACTTGATGTTTCCATGGATGAACTTTCCGCCCCCCTCAGCATGAAGATGAGCAATCCCTCGTGCAGCTTCCAGAGATATCTTTACTCTTGTTGCCCAATCCAGTGTAGTTCTTCCAGCAGTTCTATTCCCTGAATATTTACCATAAACAGTAGGTCAGATCATGTGCACTTTCGCTTCAATACATGTACACACAAAAGGAAAGTTATTCATGAAGTCATACTTCCAGATAATACGTTCACAAATATGTTAAATGCAGCCTGTACTATTTTCATGTATTTTTCTTCACAGGATATTAACCATGGACTAAGATGCAGTATACCTCCAGAATGCATACGTCTTCTAGCAGTTTTTTTTAGCAAATAAATTTCTTACCCATCAAATTTAGAAAAAGAATTGGTCGGTTCGCAATAGCTTGTTCAAAACTACATGATTTTGTACATCCATAGAATTTTGTACATCCATAAAATCTAAAAGCGTATCAGGTATACTCACTATGACAAGCTTGTAAAGACAACATAAGAAAAATAAATGGTTGTCAGACATATAGTTCAATACCAAAAAAGAGAAATTTTCGGTCCTTGAGGAGATACCGGGAGGTACCCCATTCATTTTCTAGTGTCAGGAAGCAAAAATTTTATACTAGAAAAATATGGTACATCAAGGACTGCAAAATAATTCACCAAAAAAGAGTGAGCATTCTATATTTGCCTGCACGCCAGTCTTTATCAGACATATAATTCAGTAATCTATATATCTAGTTAAAACCAGCTAATAAATTCAATTTGCACAAACAAAACAGGTTCTGTCAGGCAATGAAAGGCTTAATGATTTGAAGTAATAGCATACCATGCAAAGCAGCACAAAGGCTACCAGGTGTCATATAGTCATACACCAAAAGCTTCTCGTCCTTGGAGTAATAGTAAGCACGCAATTGAACAGCATTTTGGTGCTGGCCAACTCTGCCGATTATCTCCATTTGCTGTTCAAATTCCCGCTTTCCTGCAACCACCTCCTTCAGTCTTTTAACCACCACTGTTGTGCCATCCTCAAGAACAGCTTTATAGGTAGTCCCATAACTTCCTTTTCCAAGGACTTCAGCTGAGGCCCTCAATAGATCCTCTAGGTCAAAATTATACGAACAGCCATTGAAGAAAATCAATTTATTCCTCTCTGCTTCTTGAATACCACTACTGCTGTACTCCTGCTTTGATTTTTCTGCTCTTCCACCTGCAGCAGCCTTTCCTTTGGATGAAAATGAAGCTATGCCAGGCTCGCCATCTTTCTTTCTTTTGAAGATGCATATCAAGAGCACAACAATCAAAATCAGAAGTAATATCCCTCCAGCAGCTATTGCAATTATGACACCAAGACTAAGCCTTTTCCAGAAGCTTTTCTTGGTACTTGGGGACAATGGCGACATCGGAGAAGGAGAAGGCGCTGTTCCTGGACATGGTTCCAATGGAAGTCCACAGAGAAAAGCATTCCCTAAGAATGAACTGGCTGGGAACTTCTGCAGGGAAGGTGGTATGGGCCCACTCAGGTTATTGTTGCTTAAATTTAAATGCCTCAAATTGGGGAGGTGAAGGTCAGGGATGGGTCCAGAGAGAGAGTTATTCTGGAGAAGCAAAGCAGTAAGTTGAGTGATATTTTGCACTTTCAATGGGATTTCTCCATCGAAGGAGTTGTATGACAGGTCTAGGAATGTTAGGTTGGAAGATAGTGAAGTTGGTATAATTCCGGACAAGTTGTTGTGCTGAAGGTAAAGAGAATGCAGGGAAGGAATGGATGCTACATCAGGGGGGAGGCTAACAGTGAGACGATTGGATCTCAGGCTCAACACCTGTAGCGCGTCAAGCTTGCCAAGTGTGTCCGAGGGGATGGGACCAAACAGTCCTACTGCAGGTAGATGCAATTCACGAACACGCGCCCCATCCGGTGTGCATTTAACCCCAACCCACGATGTGCAGACTTGAGTCGTGAGAGTCCAGTTGAGTTTTCGACCATGGGGCACTGATGCAGCAAATGCAAGAAGGGCCTGCCTGTCGGAGTTCAGGTCAGCACCTCTGGCACAAGGGATGTGCAGAAACAAAAAGGAAGCAGAAAGAAAGGCTATGAGCATAAGGTGCTGCATTGTTAGGATTAACTTGACCAATAATGAGGACCAGAATTATAATCCAAAGGTCCACCTCAGTGCTTCATTCCTGCCACAGTAAAAGGATCAGGGTCAAGAGCAAGTAAAACTGTTCATAGCATCAGGAGTCAGAACCATAAAATACATGAAGCGTTAAATATTAAACACATGTTATTTGCCAAGTGGGAAAACTAGTAAAAACATAAGGTATTTTGAATACAATACATGAAGCCATGAAGAATTTAAACTTTCTGGTGGACGTATATCTTCTTTTTAACTAAGCACCTACTTGAAAAGAAACATCCTTGCAACGATAGCTTTTCTGTTTGTCATTGTAACGATTTGTAATGGACCCAAACATGCATATATACGAACCACCTAAAGAGTAGTGGAGTTGGATGCACTAAATTTGCATTTGTCCATTTACGATTTACTAGAAGCATTTCGAATTTTTGACTATTCATGTCCAGGGTGGCTTTAGAGCATTGATCAATTTAGTATCAGATTCCTGGTCCTGCTAAGGAATAAAAACAAATATGTTGCCAGAATGGCATCCATTGCAGGACCAACATGATCAGAGGGAGGTTGAAAGATTTGCATGTGAGGGAAGACTGAAGAGTCTACATACCCTAAGCTATCTCTCACCATAATCAGGAGCCCACCTAGCAACTTTTCATCACAACTGATTTTGATTATTGACACCTAAAGCTGGTGTAAGCTCATAATGCGCATTATTGGAATAAAGCATAAACTGATAAATTTGAAGAGAAGATGACAAAGTGCTGGTCCTCTTTGATATGTAAAAGGGGACCACCGAATTCTCAAATCTTCAACTACTACACAGCAACCAACCTCCCAAATGAAACACCAAAACAGAATGACCCTTCTTGTTTTATCTCTAGTCTTGTCCAAAAGATCCGCACCCAAACTAATCTTGCCAGTTTATCTCAAGCTTTTCTGAAATGGAGCGGTTGGGACCATGTTCCATATAAAACGAAACATGTATCTCTTTGATAAAGTACCCCCATCCACGTTAACCTTTCAGCAAAGGATAGCTCCATTCTCTTAACAAAATAGCCACGGGACCTAAACAGTGCGCTTAGTCGTAACCAGAAAGGACATAAGGATAGTGACAATGAACAAGACACCGTTCCAATCGGACTTGGCATAGCACATTGTTGCTCTCTCTCTCTTGCAGAGATGTAACTTGCACAAAAGCAACATGCAAAGCACCTAACGTAGGCTCAATCACCACAACTACATCTCATTTCAGTTCTTTTTTTTTCTCTAAAATCTAAAGAACCAAGTGCTTTGGAAAAAGGCAGAAGCACGAAACCAAAAGTCCAGCACATAAAGCAGGTGGTCTCAAGATGCAAGAAACCAGAGGGGAGCACAAAAGATGAGGGTTTTGGAGGCAGGATTGGGGATCTGCTCGCTGATGGGGGAGATCATGGGCAGCACTGCACACTCTGGCACAGTGCTAGGGCCAAAGACATCTCACATTCACACCATAGGACAAATGTGCAAAGCAAAAGCTATCACTGTCTCGCACTACATGCAACAGTAGGATTGTACCGCAGTACTGCTCCTCTGCTTGACATGGTAAAGATTTTTCATG
Organism: Oryza officinalis; assembly: GCA_008326285.1. Taxonomy (NCBI): domain Eukaryota; kingdom Viridiplantae; phylum Streptophyta; class Magnoliopsida; order Poales; family Poaceae; genus Oryza; species Oryza officinalis. The sequence goes on from BDMV01000005.1 coordinate 36,169,279, forward strand.
TTCAGTAAATCCAACTTGGGAATTGCACTAGTAAATTTTTTCATATGAGTTAGTAGTACTGTTTAAAATATATTGTACAGTTCAGCAATGGTGAGTGGAAGGAGTTGGTAACTAGATGGAAGCCAACAATACCATTAGTTTTTTTTTTTTGCGGGGAAACAATACCATTAGTTAATCACGGAATCACACTAGAAATAGAGAGTGCCATGGTCAGCTAGATTCAAAGTGCAAAGTCCTTAAACACTAAGAAAAGGACTACGCCCATATATTCTCCTTTCCCTTTTTTCTAAAGAAAAAAAAAACAGAGAGCACGCGTCAAACAACCAACCAGCCTATCACACGAAAGAGAAAGCAGGAACAATTTGTTACAACTCAGAACAGAAATCAGAGGAACAATCTACATTATACTCAACCATAATTTTCTCCCCCTAAAATCACTACGAATCACTGAATTATGCCATACCTCGCGAAATTCCACCGCAGCTGAATTCCGCAGCCGCCATGCTCCTCTCCGACCTTTCTGGCCACACGGATCAAGAAACCGCCCCCGCCGCCGTTCGCCTCCCCGGGCGGAACCCTTCCAGTCGCCGCCGGCTAACTAGGGCGAGAGTGACTCACACAGCGTCAGACCACCACCAAGAATTGCTCCGAGAAACAACGCCCCGGCGGCCGATCCGCCCCCCGCCCCCCGCCGGCATTCCCTTCCCCCGTCCCTCCCGCCGCCGGCCGCCGGTCACCTGTCCCCGGTCAGGCAGTTGGCCTCTCGCTGCCCGCCTCCTCCAGTGTCTGTGCAGCGCGTGCGCGAGTGGACGAAGTGCAGGGGGAGAGACGGATGTGTGCACTGTTCGTGCGGGCGGTGCGGTGCGCGAGCGAAAACGAAAACTCGCTGTGCATTTAAGAGAAGTGAAGCGTGTGCGCGCAGTAGCGTTGCTGCGTTTCCGTTTCGAGATATTTAATATTTGTTACTCTTATAAATAGTTATAAAAATTTATCATTATACCCACGTAAAATAGACACATAAAACCTAAATGTTATAAATTATAAGTGATAAATCTTTAATTGTCACGTTTTAAAAGTGACAAAAATTAAATGCCCGTAAGGTTTTGGACGAAGGAAAGGTGTGGCAAAATGGCGGATTTGCCCCTGGGCGCGGCTGGCATGGGGACGGAGGAAGACGACGCTATCTGTTGAACTCTTGCTTGCTTCTGCCACTGACATGTGGGCCCGGACATAGTAGGTATAGGAAGGGAGGAGCGCACACGCCTGCCTGTCTGGAACCGAAACTCCGATGAACGCATCTTGTGTGACGCTCGTGGTGGTTGTACTTAAGCCTGGAAATCATTGCTTTTCTTAGTACGTAATAGTACACGCAAGAAATGCAAAGTAGCGGTATTATTGAGGGCTTAATGATAATGTTACTTCCTCCGTTTCATATTACATATCATAAGTTGTTTGATTTTTTAATCAAAGTATTTTAGATTTTATCAAATTTATAAAAAAAATTAATAACATCTATAACATTAAATTAGTTTCATTGAATATATTTTCATAATGTGTTTGTTTTGTATTGAAAATATTAGTATATTTTTCTATAAATTTAATCAAACTTAAAGATATTTGACTAAGAAAAAAAATCAAACGACTTGTAATATGAAAACGATTTGTAATATGAAATGAATGAAGTACTGTTTAAGGTCGTCTGAAGTTCTGAATGTGAATGATGAAAGACAGATGAAATTGAGTTTATGATAAGTATTAGTGGGTATACACGAATGAATTACATATTAGGAAATTTGACAAGTTAATTTTGCAAAGAAAAAAAGTTCTCTCTAAGAAATAGTACTCAACTAGTGATGAAGAAAGTTGTCTAGGAGTTTACAAAGCGGGTCCGCGATAATTAGGTAGCTATAATGAAAAATAACGGGCCATTCAGTACTCATCACTCAATCAGGCCACTAATCTCTGGAAGGTACAGAATATGCTTAAGCTGTACAACATGTGTAGTTGCATTCGATGTCTGTTCTTTTGTTTTGCTAGTCTGTTCTTTGCTAGTCAAACTAAAACTTAGATTTTTAAGGGGAAATTTAATTTTAAACTAATTAAAGTTGATTTCGAAGTTATTTTATCGTATTTTATTTCTTAAGCATCGCTTTAAATTCGCTAAGAACACATGTATAAAAGTTTTATCAATAAATTAAGGGAGTAGCTATATTTATAATGTCACATTTTTGAAAAAAAAATCAAATCGTTTTACACCGTAAATTATGTGCACTTATATTATAATTACATGATAAATTTTAAAACTTACTCTACACTTATGTTGTAAGTTCTAATACTTACATTGTATTTTTTTTAACACAACGTGTAAGAGAATTAGGATTAAAAGCAATTTATCATTTACTTGGAAGAGAAGATATTCGTTACATATAGAAGAGAGAGCAATCACATAGAAGAAAAATGATTAAAATTAAGCGGAAAACATGACACTATATTTTGAACAAATCCGTTTTTTAATTGTTACTAAGACCTTTCATTTATAATAACCGAAACAACGACGTTACTCCTACTTCCTCCATTCTATATTAAATTCATTTTTAGTCTTTTTCATTTGTCCCAGATAAGTTCACTTTTAAAGTAATTATTGCATCGTAGTTTGTGAAAGTAAAGAATAATTGTATTGAAAGTAGATAAAGTAAAAAATAGTTACATTGGGATTTAATAAAATAGGAATATTATAGTCTTTTTGAATTTGTATTAGTACGTGTGAGATGGGTAAAAAATGAATTTATTTTAAAACGAAGGTAGTACACTGTACTGTGTTATTCTCTCTCCTTTTCTAACTTATTTCTCTCATTTTTCGTAAACATATTGTTCAAACTACTAAATATACGTTTTTCTAAAAGTTTTTTTATAGAAAAATTACTTTAAAAAATCATATTAATTCATTTTTTAAATATTTTAGACTAATATTTAATTAATTATATGTTAATAAACCACACAGTTTTTCATGCGGGGAGGAGCGTGCATTGTTCCATGAAACGTCCCTTGGTCTGAACTCTGCAGAGTGCAGTGCACTCTTGCAGTGCCTCTGAACTTCTGACGGATAAGCAGTTAAACTCAAAACAGAGTGCCTGTCGACCAATAGTAAACTGTTTAAACGGAGTGCCTGTTGACTCAGACTTATTAAACCACATCTTGAGTTTGAGAGATCAATCATCAAATGTATGCACTGCTCCTACTAATCGCTGCTACATTAGTTGCTTAATTACTACATCGTCCTCGTTAGGACAGGCGATTGGTTTGCTGCTGTGCGCGTCGTACGTATCCAGCTCCGATCCACAGAGAAAAGGTCCACGCAACATGCACTAATTATGAGGTTAGTAGGCACCCAGTACGATGAGAGATTGCATGCAATCGCATCCAGCTCTTTGCAAGCAACGGGATCTACACCCAGTGGTCACTGTTCGACCAGCACGTGGACAACCTCTCACCAGCTTCTTTTTTTTCTTTTTTCTTCCAAGTGCCCAATTAAATTCGGTTTTGTTACTCTCCGTAATTTTGAGTGGGTACCAATAATGCGATACTCAAACACTCACTTTACTTTTAAATATTAATTTTTAAACATATATTTAATTATTTTGTCTTGTTAAAAACAGGTCACGAGCTCCTTCAATCGACAGACAGAACCACCAAAGATGATGAAGACCATCAGAAGCGGCGAAGAACTTTGAAGATGGCGAAGACCACAGGATGTGATTAAAACCATCAGGCAAACGGAGACCATTCGAGTGAGCGATCGAAGGTGATAGATATCCACAAAAGCCTTCGATTCGGCCTCACCAAGACAGGCTCGTGTCCTAGGTCGAGCCTAGGAACACGATCACTCTAGGCCCATTAAAAAGGAGCTTGAAAAGATAGGACTGCCCATATAATTGTCCCTATCAAGAGATAGAGGTGTAAAACTACTTGTATATGAAACCTTACTACTATAAATAAACACCAGGGCACTGTAATGAAAGATTTTTTTGACAATTAAAAAATGAGCCTTACGGTTACTGGTATTAAAAAAAATATGAACCGTTGTTCTCATTTGATTAAAAGGTTCAAATCTATTTATACTATCATCCTAGTTAGCGATAATAAAAACGTGAAGGGACATTTTTGTAAAAAAAAAAGGTGTGAAGGGGTATAATCGTCATTTAAGCCGTGAGTAATTTTTTTCCTTTTTTTTTACCTTTTTTGATGGAATATAAACGATGTCAGTGCAATGAATGACCACGTATCGATCTAGCCAGAAAAAACATAAATGACATAGTTACCCATAATCATTATATTAGTAAATTACTGATTTACCCTTAATACTACTGGTAGTATTATACTACCAGTAAAGAACACGAGCATCACTCTTAAGAAATAGAATCCATATCAAGCAATTAGCTGTAAGGACCAACTCTTTTGTTTTAAGATGTTGTTGTATTCGACAACCCGTCTTATTAAAAAAACGTAAATATTATCTATTTGTGTGATTTGTTATATTGTTAAAGATATTTTAAGTATGATATATATATATATATAATAAAATAAATGATCAAACATTTTTTATGTTAACTTAATCATATATTTAAAATGGATGTCGTAGCTACCAAGTACGTAAGGGAAAAGAAAAACGTTCTATGTTTACACATGAATCAATCTTTTTAGCAAAAGTGTGGAATAACCAATTCATCCATATATTCTCTATGCTTGTTTCTCCATCATATGCTCTTCAGATAGCTGCAGCTAAAAATTAAATTTAAAACTTAATTTTAAGTTGATTTTTATTTTTTTATTGCCTTTCATTTTTCATTTGATATAAATATATATAAAAAAAGTTTTGTCTAAAATCTACTAATTTTTTGACGTTAATAAGTGCTACCACTTATAATCAGTTAAACGCAGAAACGATGGGACTTTTATGCTTGTGGACTGTGGTTGGTATTAGGGCCTGTATTGGATACCATGCTTCATTGCTTCACCAAACATTTTGCAGCATTGTCATGAATTATGTGGCACAAAATTTATTCTTTTTTTTGCAAACCACAAATTTTATTTGTCGAAGGTGTGGTACTCTGTACGTTTAGCAAGTGTTGTGATACGGTATCCAATCAAACTGCCGCTTAGCGGTTCTTGTGATAGATCCGACGAGTGGCTGTGGAAAAGGTTGAAAGGCTCTGATCGTTGTCTGAACGCTGAGTCGCTGATCAAAAGGCTCTGTCAGTGATAACAGTGAAATGGACGAGGCGCTCTGACTCCTGCTTTGTCGAGGACTCAAGGTCAAAGCGGTAGTTTGAGGAATCCCAAGCACGGTACAATCATATCATATCACATCGCATTTTTATGGGCTCCCTGGATTTAGGATTTAGGGCTCTTCGAGTTCATGTTAGATAAAAATTAATTACGAGCAAAAAAATCATTAGAACATAATTAATTAGGTTTTAATTATTTTAAAATTTAAAAATAAATTTATCTGATATTTTAAAATAAATTTTATATAAAAAGTTTTCACATAAAATGTATTACTATTTAGTAGTTTGAAAAACATGTTAATGAAAATCGAGATAAAAATTTGTAGCTCATCACCGAAATGCTAATGATGCAATCGCCGGTTTGGAGTAAATCACGTGTGATCGTTAGCCTGACGTGCGATACTGATGTAGCCATCCAAGAGATAATATTATGTTGTTGTAGCTTAATTTAGAACCGGTGATATGTGTAGCTCATGGAAAATGTGTAGTAGAACCGTAATAAACCATGACGGGCCTTGTGTTCGTGGCCAATACGTCTGGTTGGCGATCAGTTGCTCTTGGTTCATAAATGCCTTGGGTGTCAACATGCAGCCAGAGGACATGGAAAAAAAATAGCGAAAATAGCGACCCAGCATTGCACGGGAAGGTTCAACGACTATGCTGTCTGTGGCTAGCCCGTGTTTAGATTAAAAAAAACGTCACATCAGGTCATATCAAATATACGGACACACATTTGAAGTATTAAATATAGTCTAATAACAAAACAAATTACAGATTCCACCTGTAAACTGCGAGACGAATCTTTTGAGCCTAATTAATCCGTCATTAGCAAATGTTTACTGTAATACCACATTGTCAAATCATGGTGCAATTAGGCTCAAAAGATTTGTCTCGTAATTTATACGCAAACTGTGTAATTAGTTTTTTTTTCGTCCACATTTAATACTTCATGCATGTGTCCAAATATTCGATGTGATGGATTTTGAAGTTTGAAGTTTGGAACAGGGCCTCTGAGTTTTGGGGAAGCTTTTATTAGCTCTAGCATCCTTTAGGCTGTGCGGTAGTGTGGGATAAAAAATAATCTCTCTCGCACGTAAAATAAATCATTAACGTATGGTTAATTAAGTATTAATTTATTTTTAAAAAAACAGATTAATATGATTTTTTAAAACAACTTTTATATAGAACATTTTTGTAAAAAATAGTTTAAAAAACATATGTGTGAAAAACAAGAAAGATGGGTTGGGAAAGATGAGAGAAGAACACAGCCTTAGAGTCACTGTCTTCCTAGCCCTCTAAATAGTTCAAATTTTTATTCACGTTATAAAATATCTAGCTGCAGAATAAAAAAAGTAAACTATTATCTTAGATTTTTCACATGATCTCGAGCTTCACTAAGCAGGCATGTATATGTTTACACCAAATCATACCGTCATCCCTTAGACACGTTGTGTGTAACCCGCAACGGTATCTAAGACGTGCCGTTGTAGAGGAGGTAGATATCGCCGACCGAATGCCTAGGAGAGACCACGTCAGAGTTCTAAATTTGGTAGGCTAGTTAGGGCGTCATCTAATGCCTAAAAACGATAAGTAATTGCAAGACTGAGGGGTGAATAAACTCGGGATACATATAGCATGAAGGAGGGAGATGCAAGATACAGAGGTAGAGATAATAGATTAATTTTGATGACTGATTGGTGGTTGTTTTAATTGGCGTTGGTCCCTATACTTATAGAAGAGGTTGTCTTTGCTTTCTTAGGATCTTTTTTACGTTCTATTAAACTTAGTAATTAACTTGAGAAATCCTGATCTTAAACCAGAAAACGTAATAAATATTTAAATTGGACTCGGACTTTGGAGTATGCCGGTAAGCTCGACTCTATACTGAGGTTCGAGCTTGTTTTTAAATTTACCCAAATTTTACTATACTTTAACCTCCAGTTAGGGGTGAAAACGGTTGGAATCGGTAGCATCTTTTTGAAAACGACGCTCGATCGATCAGTAATTGACAATATTTATCATTTAAATTACTCGGTATTGACATTAATACGATGCAGAAAAAAATTAGAAAAAACAAAATTCATAAATAGCAAAAAAACGATACAGTCGGAAACTATACCTCTTATAAAAAAACGGCACTCGGTTGATCTGAGAATTTTCGTGACCGTTTTCACCTCTACCTCCGGTATTATGCGGCAAGCCAATGAATGCTTCTATGCATGGGAAAGGAGAAGGCAGCAGCAGGTCCCAGCCGTGGATCGGCATGGGAAGAGAGCCCAAGACCTCTTGCCGGTGGGCTCTTCCCACCTCCGCTGAGCGCGACCCGTCCCGTGCCGTGCCGTGCACGGGCCGGTGCTGGGCCATCCTCGACTGGTTTGGCAAACACACTTCAATGCGTTCTCATGCTGTCCCGTGCCAGCACGACGCACCGTCTCGCGTTTCATCACACAGGGGTCACCGGATACTGCTTAATACACGATGACCGCTCGGTCACTGACGACGACAAACGATGATATTCAGATAAATTTTAACAAGATAAATTGAATTTTCTTGAACTTAGCTGGCCTACCGAGTGGATAGGACCAATAAACCAGACCACGATTTTATTACTTTTGAGGATAAAATTTTGAATATTCGTGACACGCTTTTCAAACTGCCAAACGATGTGTTTTGTCTGAAAATTTTTTATATGAAAGTTGTTCTAAAATATGAGATAAATCCATTTTTCAAGTTTGTAATAATTAAAACTCAATTAATTAGATTTTAATGTCATCTCGTTTTACATGAAACACTTAATCTTTATCTTTATCTTGAGAAGATTTCAAACACCACCTAAGAGAAACCGTAAATGCTAAAAGCTTCCCTAGACACGGCCTCCATCGCATTTGGCAACCCTGGTTTGACAAGACCACATCCCTGAGCAGCAACCAATGGCATTACAATAACTTACAAATCTTTACTGTTTTATCAATTCCTATACTCTTGGATTCTCAGTACAACAGTACGTGGAAACCAATCCCTACTCCAGGGATAAATTAAATGTGCCACACCCCACAATCTCTCCGTCTTATATCGGTAAAGTAAAATATTACCAGCAGAGTATTGTACCCAATGGAAGAGCGTGTAGAACCTGAAGCAGAATCAAACAGAAAACATATGGAAGGGCATACACATCTTGCAAAGCAGACCATGGAACAGCAGATTTACAGGCAAACAGGCAGCGGCAGCCGTGCATTCGTCATAGCGGGCTGAAGGGCTCCGGGAGCGGCTCGAACCGGTGGTCGAACAGCGGGCTCTGGTCGGGCTTGTTGTCGTCGAAGCCGTGCAGCCAGCTCGTGTTCCTCACGTCCTCCCTCAGCAGCATGGCCTCGTAGCGCGAGCTGCCGTACATGTCCAGCTCGCTCAGCGTCTCCTTGCCTCCGATGCTTCCCCGGTCAGGTGAGTCGGTCGAGCTGCCACCGTTGCGCGAGAGAGCCCCGTTGGAGTCCCCGGAGAAGTGCCCGTTGGTGCTGCCATTGTCGGCGTAGTGCCGGTCCCCGTTCGAGATGGTATGCCCAGGATCTGACATTCGAGCTGATTTGCCCTTGCCTGCAGTTGAGCGGATGCTATGGGGGAAGAGGGATGCGCCACGGATTCCACCCAAGTTCTGCCGAATGTCCTGTCACGAGTGAAATGAGTAATGTTAGCTTCTTCCATTCTTGTGATTTGAGTATTGCAAGAAGCGACACTGCAACACAGCCATGGTTCATGTAATCTTGAACTCGTTGATTTTTAGGTATCAAAACTCGTTGGTTGTGTGCCTTATGACAGAGGGCGGAGATGTAAATCATTTCCATTATCTAAAAAAAATATAATCTTGAACCAAATACACATGACAAATTCTGGCTAAATGCAAATGGAATCCTAATTGGTTCAAAGCAGGGTTTTATTAATCTGATGGAAACACAAGAAGAAACGTACCATGTGCCTGATTGCCATGTCAAGTGACTTCTTTGACATCGTCATCCCAAATCCATTATCTGTCCCTGTGGCAGGCCTAGAGACTTTAGTAGGTTGACTATCCACAGTAGACCTTTCACTCTGTCTATTTTGGCGCCCATTTGTGAGAGTAGGTGTCCTTGATGGTGCATCAGAAAATTTACTTCGACTCATAGAAGGCACAGACACCTTCTTTACAGGAGCTGAGGCAGCTGATGGTTCAGTATTTGGGGTTGATCTTACTCCTAAAGCCATGCCTGGCCGTGATCTACCAGCAGATAACGGCCGTTCAGGCAGTTTTGTCCTAAGATTTGGTGGTGTTTCATTTGGAAAATCAGGGATATCAAGTGGACGAACTGGAGCTCGAGGTCGTGGACCAGGGGAACTTGGACGAGATGACGGAGCTGATGAAGGTGCTGAGTTCCGGCCACCATTTGCTGCAGGTCGATTGATAGATGATGTCAAGCTACTGATGCCAGAACTCCGCCCAACAGAAGGTGAGCGACCAATAGCAGGGGCCAATGAGCGTATTGCAGGCTGGCGTGTAGGTGTGGATGAACGTGAGCTGGAGCGGCTCATTGAAGGAACTGTACTTGAAGACAATGAGGTGGCACGGCTTATCCCAGGTACATTACTTGAGGATGAGCCAGGACGGCTTGTTGCAGAAATTGTAGATGCATTTGAGCGACTTGTTGCAGAAATTGTAGATGCACCTGGGCGGTTCATTGCAGGAATTGCACCAGAAGATGAATTGGGTATAGCACGTGATCTAGAGGTTGGCGTTGATGGCCTTGAATTTTGTGCGGATGTGGTCCTGCCAGCAGCTGAGTCACTTGTAGAATTGGCTGTTTGACGAGTTCTCACAGGAGTAGATGGGCGAGTTTTGGTTGGTGTGGATGGACGAGTTTTAACAGGAGTGGAGGACCTTGCTGGAACAGGGCGTGAAGCTGCAATTGATTGCTTTGGTGCAACAACAGTGCTGCTTCGCCTACTTGGGGTTGTAGGTCTTGAGCTGACAGAGGAAATGCTTGTATTGAGAACTGTTGTCCTGTTGGAGCTAGACATGAGAGTGGACTGAATAGAAGGGCGAGTGACAGAGTTACTTCTTGCTGGTCTAGTGGGAGCTGTAGAATGACCATTCTCTGTTTGAGATACTGAAAGCTGCAAAACAATGTACTTTGACATAAAAATGCTAATTATAACCAAGATTAATCAAGGAGAAAAAAGAATGCCCCGAGAGTAACTATGCAACTAGTGCCTAGGTAGTTGGAGTAGGTAGAGAAGCAAGATGCATGTTGTCGCCAAGTTCCCTGGATTGGGTGGTCTTCAATTCCAATACGCAATTCATTAAATAAATTTGTTTTGTACCTCTAATTGTGGCATATATTGGGAAATACTTCAATGCATTGTTCATTATTGAAATCTAAGGTGAGACCTTCAGTTGCTAACCATGAGTAATTTTTTCCCTCGAAGAAATAAACTGACAAAAACATTGAAAGCATTTCAGGTACTCGCTTATTTGAATATCAGCTGCATCTCGTTTTTCTACACTGGGAAAGACTATACGTCACTAATGAAAACTTAACAGGAAAACAGGTTGTAGGAGCTCAAAATGTTTCATACTACCATAGATCATGCAGCCAAAGAAAAAGGATGCATAGCTCAGACAGCAACTATTCATCAGAGATGTATATTTTGAGGTATATTACTCCCTAAACTGACTGTTGTTACAATGCAACATAGATAAATATGTTCCTTTTTTAGAAAATTAGGTATAGGTTGTGACTGCAACTATGAACTTCGAAGTATATGTGCAGAAAAAGAGCCTTAAACTAGATTGCAAAAGAAAATCTCCAAAATTTAGCACGTCCATTTTAAATACAAATAACACATGGTACATACCCTTGATGCTCTGGTGGTCGACGATGATCTAGTGGCAGTGCGCTTAGGTAATATATTTGAGGATGGTGTTTTCTCAGCAACCTCCAGTGCAGGAACACGGGGTGTCCCCGGGGGAGTTAGAAGCCTGAGAAGTGCATCACAAATTGCGTTTCATTATAGTAGAAACAAGTGCTAACATGTATGGACTAGAGGAACAGACAACCAATCAAGCAAGAAATTAGTTACTACCAGCCTTTAAAATAATATAGACAACAACCAGAACAAATTGATTATGTTTTCGCAGCAAACAGTCATAAGCGATTACAATTAAATATTGTGGGAAAAACATATTAATGGCACATTTGACCCAACAATATAAATCTTTCTTTTCGTGGCATGCTCCTGCTAATATCCCCATATTGGCATCAGCATATCCCTTAGTTTACATCAAATTGGCCTTCCAAGGGAAGAGGAGCCCGCCCCCACAGGGTGCCTAACTGCCTATCCATACAATTGCATAATTCATATTTCACGTTTGCTCAGCACAACAATTCAATTCCAACTAACAGCAATCAAATCACCAAGGCCATCCTTAACGAGAAACGATCACAACCATCACAACCACAAACATAACCATAAGAGTGACGTTGCTGGGGGCAATGCAGTAAGCAGTATCCTCTTTTCCGAAACAAACAAAAGCATGTCAGTATGTCACTCCAAGATCAAGCCTACTCAAACCACCAAACAGCGTTCAGTACAAATCCAGCCCAAAACATGCCAATTCAAGTCAACCCAGCAGATAAAAAATAATACCGCTACAACTTCACATAAACTTGTGCTGTACCAAGTACACTACGAAGATCACCACACCGACAACAGAAGGATTAATCAAAATCAGTGAAGGTGAAACAAAAAAAAACTGAAGAAAACGAAACCGATGATCACCAGTCATAGTCGTTCTTGCCAATCTCCGCACCCAGCAGGTCCTCCATCTCAGGAAAACCAAACCTTGGAGTTTTCCCCTCTCAAACTGCAACAACAAATCCACCCCAACAAAAAGCATCAATAAAACCCCCCTCCAAGACCAAACTCCAAACCGACGCGAGCATTAGACCAAAAGCCGATACCACCAGCGCCGCAACCTCCGCCACGAGCGAGCAACCCACCGAGCCGGATCCGCGCCCGGAACCTTCCAGAAGCTTCGATCCGAGCCCTCACCCCCACACCCCCCACTTCCTCCCACCAATGCCGCTCTCTCCTCCCCTCCCCTCCCCTCCCCTACCCAGCCACTGCCCCCTCGGCCTTGCTTCCTCGCCGCCGACGAGATCCCCGCCGGCGAGATCGCGGGGAGGGAGGAGGCGGAGGATGGGGTGCGTGCGCGTCGTCGTCGCCTCTGCGTGAGCTGAGCTCTCTCCTGCTCCTCCTCACGCTGCGCTGTGAAAGCTTTTGTTTTTGTTTCGCCGTAAAGGCTTCGCGAATCGTGTGATCGCCCCGCGTGGGACCCGCACCGGTGATAATGCAGGTGGGGCCCATGTGGGAGGGTGGCCCCACCTGTCGGTGAGTGTTGGGGGGCTTTCAAGGGTGAGCGTGGTGGAAGGGGGGTGGTGGTGGAGTAAAGTATGCGGTAAGTCAGAGAGGCGAGAAGTCGGCGCGGGCGAGGAGCGGGCCCGGGCGTCACACGCTGGAGTGTGGGACCATGGGTAGTAGGGCCCGCGTGTCAGTCGGTGATGGTCTTCTGCAGTGAAAAGAAAAGAACAAATGTTTTCTTTTTCTCTGGAAAAGAAAGTACAGAGATGTTTGGTTGGGTTAGAGTAATCAGGTGGGTGGTCACTGCTCAGCGGATGATTTTGCGGCGATAATGATTATTACTAGATGTAACGTGATGTAATACACTTCTAAGTTTTAATATTTTATTAGAGCCTTATTAGTTTCCCTAATAAACTAAAGAAAAACCAAAATTTAAATTTTTGAAATTTAATTTGGAATTAATTTTAAGATATTTTTAACTTGGTTTTTTTCGGCATTGACTTTTAAGTCGCTAAAACATATACTCCTTTCGTCTCAAAATATAAAAAATTTTGGATGTTACATCCTAATACGAGCTTGTCCAGATTCGTAGTACTAGGATATGTCACATCTACCCAAAATTTATTATATTTTTGAACGGACAAAGTGTATAAAAGTTTTACCAATAAATTAATTTTTATTTTTTAATAAATTGTTTTGCCTTATTAGAAAATATGAGTAATCGCTGAGGACCGTTGATAAATGTAGTGAACCGGCAGCCTGGCAAGGTTGGCACACTGGGCAATGGCTAATGGTGGTCAAATGAGGCCAACGTGCAGCAGCTTAACCCCGGAGCTAGATCCTAGAAGGTGCACGTGCACGCGGATCTCCTTCCCACGCCGTCCGATCGGAAACGAGCGTCTCAGATGATGCTTCCACTTCACATCGTTACGGAGTACTGCCCGGCACGTGCATATGCTAACACTTTCTTTCATGTTGGGGTTTGGATCTAGCCTGGATCAAAGAAAGGAGATCTCATCTCATCTGATGTGATCGAGCCGTGGGCTAATTTCTGCCATATTTCTCTAGGTTGTCAATTGTACTATTTGTATTCGTAGTGTTCCACACCACCTGATACATCTTTTTTGCCGTACGATTGGACGGTTTTAAAGTTTAAAAACCCGTGCAAAAGTGGTAAAGCAGCTTGTGTTAGGGAGTAATCAGGGAAATTAAGGAGGCACAGCGTACAAAACACGAACAGTGTACCGAACATGAGGTCCAGATCTTCAGATCTTGTCAACTGCAGAGTACTTGCGAGGAGGGTGATGTACACTGAACAGTACAGCACTGCCAACAATAATGTACATGTGGCCCCATCCCCAGCTGCAACCATGCATATGGTGGACACTTGACAGAGGTGGTGTATTATGCACTGGATTACACTGACAAAAGGAATTTCCTTCCCAACCTCATGCTCTGAGCTGATCATACAGTGTATGGTACAGACCAACCGACCAAAATTACAATGACAAATTACAAATCGAGGAGTCCCATGGAATGGATGTTCCTCCATTTTAAAACCATGACTCAATTTACATCCATATTTATTGATGTTCCATTTCGATGCCCATCTATTCACTAACCAGTTCACCCAAAAGGTTAAGCATGTCTTAACATACTAAACGAAAACAAACTACCACACATTTCTAGGTGTGTGAATGTACGAGAGTATGGAAGGGGAGAGCCATCCAGACCCATCATGGCAAGATGTGGTCACTTTCGGGCGAACACCGTAGGTTGGTGGCTGCATCTCGGCCGGGGACGGGAGGGCACCGGCGAAACGTTCGGTTTGGGCGATGGCGACCGGTAGTTGCTGCATCATCGCCAGGAGCCGGACATATGGTGGGGGGAGTACTGCCCGGCACTGTGCCGGGATCTGGCTCCTCCGGCACGCTGCAGTCACGCGCACAGCAGTGCCGCCGCTGCATCGCCAAGCTTCATCTGCTCATCACCTCGCCAGGAAATCCGGGAGGGGGCGTGTGCTGCTCTCCACTCCACAGTTCATCATCTCGATCGTTAGGTGCATGTGGTCCTTCGGATGAGGGCAGAGCGAATGGAAGGAAGAAACGTTCATAATTGTTGATTGACCCAGATGCAGTGTCCTCCATGGCTCCATCTGCAGCTCACAGTTTGGTTCGTCTGTTGCAACATGGAAAAGGATCTTGATTTATCGCGGTTTCTAATGCTTTGTACGGTAATTTTTGAATTAATAGAAACTGAGGAAATAGCTAGAGCAGATTTGTGTACCATGAGTCTCTTCAATTTGTTTTGTGAATGATGCATTAGCTGTCAAAATTCCGGACTGGGTATTATAAAATGGAGAGGATGTTATAGTCAGTCAATTGTATAGAGCATCTAAGCTATCCAGTTTCACAACTAATTATGCAGTAATCTATGTAATAAGAAAAAAACAAATACCTGCTGATGCAGATGGCTGGGAATCTTCATCATCAGTTATCAGTGGAAGAACTGCTGGCTCCTCATGTCAAACTTCTGGGGAGGATACATGTAACATGCAGTCAAGCCCGTCTGCACATGCCATGCGTTCCCTGATCACCGTCCTCCCATCGATAATGCATGGTCCTGCTCTTGCAAAACTGTCTGTATTGGACGACAATGTAATCAGCCGTATCATGTGTCCTTTCAACTACAGGGGTAGAAAATAATACAAGTGCAGCAGTGCCAGCGCTGTTCATTGATGGACCTGCATTGTTTCCCAGTGATTAGTGGAACCAAAAAACTATCAGCTACAGGGGGAGAGGATAAGGTCCTAATTTGTCAGGGGGGCTTCATACTTTGTGCCCAATAGCCACCAAAAGACAGTGAACTTACGTATTCTTCTAACACATAACATGGTGAAAACTATCATAAAACCCTAAAATTATGACATCATATGATTACCTCTGTACTCGTTAACGTGTCTTATTATAACAGCATTCCTGTATTGCTTGCTTCTATCTATTTCCAGATTTTAAATTGATTGACACTTGATGGATCCTGGATTGTACTTGGGAAGCCTTAGAAATTTGCAGTACTGCAAAACTACTGCCTCAATCATTGAGATCAAAGGAAGTACTTCACCTAACTTAAATATGTCAAAGGCAGGAAGATTTAGACCCTATTTGTTCACCGAAAAGGAAAAAAGCAAAAGTGACATCTTAGCTGTTGTTTGATGGATGATCTAGCTGAAAAATGATGGCACCTTCAAGTACCAGTTTCCTTGAAATGAGACATTAATCATTTGTGCTTGTGTGCCATTTCACTTTCCCAACTTTAGATTTTTTAGCAAGGCCTCAACCGACCCACCTAAATTATATATTTCACTCTCCAAAAGGTTGGCATTCAATAACAGAATGAAAAGAAGGGAAGGGAATATGTTACACCAACGTAACACTGGTTCAAGAAGAAGGTTGTGTGAGGCATGAGAAACCCAGAGTTTCAGATGGTCGTGCATGGCAATGTTGTCCAAGCCATGTAATTGTGACAGTTTTCCAACCATCAACCACTATGTCTACGTTGCTCTTGCCTCTCAAGCTGCAATAAACCACGCAACCAGCTCACTACTGGCAGTTCACCAACCCTGTGGACTGTGGAGCTTTTATTGACTATAAGGGCTTCAAGAAAAAAAGAAAATAGCTACCCAATCCGGTTCCAGTCCAAAAAAGTAAACATGACCAACTTAATCAATTTTTACCTAACAAATAACAGTTTAAATGCAAACTCAGAAGATTAACAATGCTGAAGGCTTGCAATAGGCTAAACCATCTAGTACATGTTGACAAGCCACTAGGAAAAAAGACTTTAGTGACAAACCATAGAAGCAGAAGCCTCAATGTCAATGGACTGGTTGTAAGCAAAGATAACCCAGAGACATCCACGCCACAACACGCAGCCCTGCAGTCTGCAGATGGACCGAGAAGCACACTATACTGACTTTGAGAATATAAATAAATTTCAATTGACAAAAGCATCGCAAATATTGCAAACTTTACCAGTCTAAAATAAACATTGCAAACTTTACAACAAAGGCAGCAAGTAGCATAAATAAACTTGAACAAACACAGGTTATCAAGGATTTTCTCTTCTTTTCTAAACCACAAGACCAAACAATGATGCAACTTTCCTTGAAGGGACACTAAACCATTACACGTGCTGCATTATCATGGGTTTCCACAATGCCGTGTGACTGCGTGAGTGAGCACTGAGCAAAAGCCCACGAAGAAGAGCGGTCAAGTGCTCCCCCTGTCTCCCAGTTCGAGATGACCACCAGATCAGTTTCGATGTCAGGGCAGTGGGCATCCATGAAGACTGCACGGTGAGGCCAGAAGATCACCGTGGCAATCACTGAGAAATCAGCTTACCAATGAGTAATTACTGCCACAGAGATCAGAGATGCATTGTAAAACGTAGGCCTGATCGGAATTTCCCCGAACACCTAGCATGCATGCATGGGGTGCCGGCACCAATTCTCAGATAACGCAAATCCTACACCGAGTTCCAGCCCATCCGGGGACCCGAAGTGCTTGCCAGAGCTCTGCCTTCACGCCGGAAAATCTCAATAAGGATCCGCCGCCGACGACGACGACGACGGCGACGACGCAACCCCGCGGAGCGCGCCGGCAACCGTCGTCGTGGCCGTCGTTGCGCGCGACATGGGCTATGGGGTTAGGCATCTCTTAATACAAATAGTGGGCCGGCCGGTTTGATGAATACTGGGCCGTCCATCACCGAACGAACGGCCCACAGACACCCAAAATGGAAAATCCAGAGTCGATCGAGAGCCCAAATCGAAGTCCAGATTTGGCGGGAAGGCAACGACCGGTTCCCGCGCTCCTCTCCTCCTCGCCTCTCCTTTGATCCTTTCTCCTCAGCCTCAGGCGTGGATCCGAACTCTCTGCCTCTCGTCCATCCAAGAGGGGAAGAGCAGTTTTCATCGTCTCCCGAAGCTAGCAGAGGCAGAGATTT
This sequence comes from Oryza officinalis, assembly GCA_008326285.1. Classification (NCBI taxonomy): domain Eukaryota; kingdom Viridiplantae; phylum Streptophyta; class Magnoliopsida; order Poales; family Poaceae; genus Oryza; species Oryza officinalis. Next base: position 36,186,954 of record BDMV01000005.1, read on the forward strand.
TGGAAACCAAGAACACACACTTTGCGGAGAGTTTGGATCGGATCGGATCGGTGTGTCGAAGATGAACGATGCCGACGTCGGGAAGCAGATCCAGCAGATGGTCAGGTTCATCCTGCAGGAGGCCGAGGAGAAAGCCAGCGAGATCTCGGTCGCCTCAGAGGAGGTAACAATAACTCGATTAATTCGATCTCTTTCGTCTTCTGGTCTTCAGAAATGATGTCGTCACAATTGAAACAAATTCGACGCGTGTGCGGATGCAGGAGTTCAACATAGAGAAGCTGCAGCTGGTGGAGTCGGAGAAGCGGAGGATCAGGCAGGACTACGAGCGCAAGGCGAAGCAGGTGGACGTTGGAAGGAAGATGTGAGCAAGCATGCACACTCACAAATCTCGATTGATACCCCATCACAATTGATGATTCGAATTAGTATCCCGGGAGCTGATTAAATCTGAATCTTTCATCTGCTTGGATTGATCGCTCGCTCGCTTGCGTGGGTGGGTGGATGCAGCGAGTACTCGACGCAGCTGAACGCGGCGCGGATCAAGGTGCTGCAGGCGCAGGACGGCGTGGTGAGCGAGATGAAGGAGGAGGCCGGCAAGGGCCTCCTCCGCGTCACCAAGGACGCCACCGCATACAGGAAGGTCCTCAAGGGCCTCATCGTGCAGGTGATCACCACCAAAATAATCCCTCACACCCTCTGCATTTCTATCTATCTGTCTATCCATGTACATTTTGGTTCAGAAGAAAAGATTGAGAGATCATGATCAAATTCAGAGCCTGCTCCGGCTGAGGGAGCCGTCGGTGGTGCTGCGGTGCCGGGAGGTGGACCGCGGGCACGTCGAGTCGGTGCTAGAGGCGGCGAAGAAGGAGTACGCCGAGAAGGCCAAGGTCAACCTCCCCAAGATCCTCATTGACGGCAAGGTCTACCTCCCGCCGCCCAAGACCACCCGCGACGCCCATGGCCCATCCTGGTACACACAATCTTGTTGTTTCCTACTAGATATACACTACTAATATGGTCGTGCTAACGCTACGACGTATTTTGAAACGATTAACTATCAAAACTACATGTTGACAAGCAGTAACACATGAGTATATATGACTTATCGTTTTACTTCATGGGAAGCTGATTTGTGTGCATATATTTTGCAGCTCTGGAGGTGTGGTGATTGCATCACAGGATGGCAAGATCATCTGCGACAACACGCTGGATGCAAGGGTGGATATCTCTTTCAAGCAAAAGCTTCCTGAGGTATATATGTCCTATCTCATCCATCAATGCATGGTAATTCAGGGATTTGATATGTCTCATTTTCTTCTCTCTTGCAGATCAGGAAGAAGCTCTTCAGCCAGAAAGTGTCACAATAAGCATTTCTTTCGGGTTCTTGATATCCAGGAATAAACCAGAGACGTGGTTCACAATATGTATATTTTTGTTGTATTTGGAGTACTATTCCCTTTTGTCAGTTAAAGTGCACAGGCCGTGTATGCAACTAGTAAGGCCAAAAGTTCATTTCAGTGAAAGCAAATGTCTCTTTGTGTAAAACACTATATATATCTCTTTGTGTAAAACACCATGAGAAGTTGAGAACCCTTTGAGTTCATCACAAAACATTGATTGCAATTGCACCAAGAGATCGACACTGTTAGTTATATAGATACATACAGTCTTGATGCCTCTGCATTACAAATCTTAGCATAATTGACAGAAATAAGAAGTTACGAAACTTTTACAAGAAAAGGAGAGAACTACAACCCACGGAAAAAAAGCTCCTAGGCAATGCAACATGGGTGGATGGAACCAAGCAAAACTCGCTATGAGGCCCTATCCTCATTCATAGCTATCCCCCTATGGTTCTCTTCAATCAATCTCTGCAAGAAAATCCAACACAAAGGCCTGGGGTACGCGGAAGTAGCATCATTCACCGCATCAACAAAGGCACAATGCTGCTCCAGTATAAGTTGATAATGATTCGTTTTGCATCACCTCCAATAAAATAATGCTGGTAGAGACCGAAACAAGCTCAAATAAAATCTGTAATGGACCAGGTAGACGTCAAACATGATCAATTCAAAAAACCAAACTACACCAAATTAAAAGCCACTGACTTCAAGGAAAAAAGGCACTGAACTGCAAACATGCTACTACATTCCAAAATTCAGAAGATTTCAACAAAATAGACTCTGGAATAATAACAAAAATGAGAGGGGACTCCTTAACAAGATACTTGAGCATTTTCATTTTTGACCAAGTTGGAATTGATACATAATACTATGAGAACGTCTATAACTAGACAACAACAACAACAAAAAACACTCAAATCCCCAGATCAGAGTGCAACAAGTAGCCACACGAAACAGCCATATGAACGATTTAGTTCCGCTATTCTGTGGCTGAAGGCTGAAGCTTGGAAGATGTGTCACTACGGCTCTGCATTCTGTGCTTACCAAAGTTCTGAACAAAGAACAATTCACCTGCTGTTTGTTTTGGGAGGCTGTGTCCTAAGTCAAATTGGTACCTTGTAGAAAGTTGGTAGACGATAATTTCAGTTTGGTGTTGATGAATGTGTCTGAAATTTGCTTCCTCTGATATCTTGGAGAGGAGATGTTTACACCCAAATCAGAAGAGGAACCTGCATTTCATTCCATCAGAAAGGGAACGGCTGCTGAAACCGCTTCCCCCCATGAATCTGCTATCCAGAGCAAAATTGAAATGATAACAGCAAAATCCCACGCTTGATAGCTGAAAGCTACTCCAACCAAAAACATTAAAGTAACTGACAATGTGAAGCCGTGACCCAAACCCTAGAAATGAAATCCAGCTCCTCCCATCCGCCCCCAAAACCCTCGAAATGAAATCAGTGCTCATCACCATCCACCTCCGGCAGGATCCGCACATCACAAGCCGATTTGCCTCTACCAACCATCCCCAATCACACCAAAAACGAAACATTCGATCACGCAAAAGAGCCACAAACACAAGGGGAAACAGAACCAAACGACAAAACTGCGAGACCTTGAAGCGATTCCGCCTCCAGCGGTGGCATCCCCCGAGCGATTCCTCTTCCCCCCGTCCAGATCGACTCGCTCTCCACCTCCTCTCCCTCTCGTCAGTCTCTCTCTCCCTCTCGCAGCCTCAAACTTGATTGGAAAATCGAACGGGAAGAAGTGGAGGAAGAAATAGACAAAAAAGAGAAATATATTAATGGGCCGGGTGAAAGCTCCAAGAAGTGGCCATTAATCGAAGCAGCATCCGCTCGCCTCTGCTCCTATTTAAACACTCGCCTTCCCGCTCGCTATGGCTCTCCTGTCCCCATCCAAGAACTCCAGGAACAAGAAGACCCAAGAAAGAAGAGACATCAGATCAGAGAGCAGCGACATTGCGGCGACATCAAGAACATCGGAGAGCAACAATCAGCGGGTGTAGAGAAGCGATCGCAAGAAGAGCAGGGCGAAGAAGAATCAACCGCAAGCAGGAGAAGAGAAAGGGAAAGAATCGATCGGTAGCAGAGCAGCAAGCAGCGCAAGAACGCAAGAACAGGGCTAGCGGACGTCAAGGAGCAGAAGAGATAGCAAGCGCGAGGGGAGAAGCTGCGGGGCTCCGACGATGGAGCAACCCCTCTACCTCCAGAGGTTGGTCCAGGAGGATTGGAGAATGACATGCAGGCGAAACAGGTTCTGCTTCTACTGCTGGCTCTCCTTCTGCAACCACTGCTGCAAAGAACATTGGGATCATCACCACACGGAAGAGGGTCTTCCCCGTGTCGCTACGGTCGGTTCGAAAGATTTCTTCTTCTTCTTCTTTCTCATCTGTTTCCGATCGACCTTGAGGTCAGCGTCTTGTGTCTCATCTCATGCCTTGTTTTCTTCTCGCTCGCAGGTTGAGTTGCTCGCTGAAAACCCCGCTGTGCTCGCCAGGTATCCCGTGGGCACTGAGTACGATTGGGAAGGTATACAAAGATTGAGAGGCGACGAACAAACGAACTGGATCCTGTTGAAACCATGGGTGCCACCAATGTACGGGCGGAAGAAGGATTTCTCGAGCTGCGTGGACTGCCACCAACGAATCAAGTAGCCAACAAACGCGCTCTACTGCTGTACAATGTGCAAGGTAAGTTGTCATACTGCGAGTTGTGCTTGGAACCATGCGTGGCTACAATTTCCTCTGGCGTAGGGTCTTGCCCACCTTGATTTGTGGATGTGTTCTTGTCGTCTTGATCGTGCGCAGGTTTCTTGGACAAAAGCATGCGCAAAACCGGCATAAAAAGTTGGGTTGATCCGATGGTTAAAAAGAAGTTTGTATTTTGGTCATCTAGCAATAAAAGAGGCTCCATTTTCTTTTCAGATAACTGAAAATAGAATATATCCTGCTATATATGCTATGTCAATTTGTTGCTACTTACCTCTGTTAATTTATCTTGTATATTAATATTTGGGTATTTGCTCATGCACAAATTAATAGTGGAAACCTCTACATATGCTTTGTTGTTAACTGCTCATGCCAAACTGAATTCATTAACAATGGTGATCCGAAATTGCCAGCTTAACCAAGTCCAAGAGGGCCAAGGGAGGGACATGGTCGAGGCACTTGCAACAGGAGATTACAGTGCCCAGGCTCTACTCCATGATCATTTCTGCGTCCTATGCACGTCGTCCTTCTCTTCAGACTGCTGCACTTATCACATGGAGCTACATCATCCAGATGTTGAGGATATTGGTGTGTGGCTGGTACTGATAGAGGTGGTTTACGTCGACGGCTGGGCAGCGGTTGCGCCGTCTGAGCTAGTCCCTGAACATGTCCTCGCCGGTGTTCAGGTATCTCAGATTCATTCCCGGGTCTCCAATTCTTTAGATACATTACAGAATAATTTTGAGTTGCCTCCTACTATTGTTCTAGTTAACTTGGCCGATTGATTATTGCTGCTTGGTTTCTTAACTAGGTCCTGCATGCTGATGATGAAACTGTACTTTACCCGCTCAGGAGGACGGTAGCTGCTTTGGTTGATCATTTGGACCTTGTCCCAGGGCAGCATGGCTGCGGCGCTCCCGGTTGCCATGAGATGATTCCGGCGCAAGCACTGTTCTGTTGTTTGCGCTGCAAGGCTGCAGTTCATTGGGCAGCTTAGATCTTAGTTCTCTCTGTGCTGTGCAGTTACAGATCAGGCTAGCTGTTTGTCCTTTGTTACTGTAGCAGATATGGGATAGTAGCCTCTTGACTGTCTCTGATCTTTTTCTGCTGCCTCTTGTCTGCACATGATGCAGTCATCTGAAGCTTTTGTGAATCCTGTGGTGCGTATATAGATGCAAAGAGCCATCAACAATATAATCCCCAGATTTTTCTGTTGAGAGGTTGGATGCTTTTCCTTTCTGTATCTCTGTTGATCCGGATTCTGGCATGGCACCATAGACAGGGATTGCTAAGTAGATGTCTGTGTGTGTAGCCTGTACATAAAGCTTTGCAATCTCACTCTTGTAATCTCTCTCTCTCTCTCTCTCTCTTTCCTAAAAAAACTATCCTTTTGCTAAAAAAACGTGCACCACATTTTTGGCTTGATTTCAATCACCTTTTTCCACCATATGTGGTTGCTAACTATTTTTCACCATGTGATTGCTAACTATCCTTTCTATACACTGTAAGATTTAAAAAATACACTACAAATTTAGTGTAAGGTGTGAAATTTACAATGTAAATCTATACTAATATAAAAAACAACATTTTGCTAGGTGCACCCAGCAAAACGTACACAGAACATCCTATCCCTTTCCTTAGCCCTCCGATCTGTTCATCCAACGGCTAGAAACGGACGTGGAAGTCTCTCTCCTACAATGCGACGGTGAAATCACCATCCCACCGAGCGTCCGAGCGGTCGCGCGAACCCCTCGCATGAACACCACCGCCAGCGATAACCCCGCTGCCATCGCGCCATCCCCGCCGTCGTGCCATCCGCCCGATAACACCGCTGCACGCCTCATCCCATTCCTCACGACGCGGCGTGCCTCCTCTCGTCGCAAATCGCATCCTCCCGCTGTTGCTGTCACTTCACGCATCCTCCACCCGCCGGCCGCCGTCACCGCAGCGGTGGTCCACCCTCCCGCCGGCGTGGCTGCTCCGCCTCTGTCGTACTCTGCCTGGGTACACCTCCAGCCGTACCCACGCATGCCGCGCTGTCCCGATGGATAAAACCCTCCTCACCCACGACCGGCTCTCCTCTCCATCTCGCTGTCTTCGAGATCTCTCCACCCCGCTCATGCCTCCCTCTCCGACTAGCTACAGCGCAAGCGCCGCCGATTGCGCTTGCCTCGCGCCCAACTACCTGAGGCAGGGATGGATCGGAGATGGAGGCCGCAGTAGTGACGCCCACCCGGGATGAAATACCCTCTCGAGCTCGATCCGGACCCATCGTGGCTCACCTGCTTCCAATTGCAATTTGGATCCAACAGCAGCCGACCGCGAGCGCCCCGCTATCGCCGCCTCAATCCAAAGCTTTCATCGCCGAGCTCGATCTGCAGCCCTTGGTCGCTGGCGTTCGAAGCTGACCTCGGCGTGGAGCACGCCATTCCGCCTCCGTTCGAGGCCCACCAACGACGCCAACAGTAATCCCCAACCAGACTCGCTCCATCTATCGCCAACACTCGATCTGTACCTGTTGGCTACTGCTCTGGGAAGTATAAGGCTGACTTGGTGTTGGCAGTAGTGCCTTACCATCATCTCCTCGCCCGATGTGCACTCCTACCTCCCCAGCCATGCCAGGCCTGGCGCCAACCTCCGGCATGGACAGCCTCAACCTCCTGTTGTTCAGTGTCCAATCCCCATCCAAAATATTCCACTTGGTCAGGTAATTAGTTACTATCTTGGCTAATTGATATTCTTTTGTATATTTTCTCCTGTACTTAAATTGAACCGTTGAACTTGCTCTTTGTTAACTCTTTCATCTTGTGTAAATTGGAATTCCAGTAATTAAAATGCTGATTAGGTTTTTTTATTTGTCAATATTTAAATCATGTTCGATTTGGTGTATTTACCTTCTCATTTCTAGATAGCACGAATTCTGATTAAAAATTAGCTGCAATAATGTTATCTGTATCGAGGAGGCAGCTATTCAAACCAATTGAGCTTTAGATTGTTAATCAGGTTGTTGATGTCGCTCGTGGTCACTGTCGTTCCCAGGTCTGTAACACCACCATTACTATGCTGCCAACATACACAATTTTTTAGCCTATATATGTTTTGTTTTGTTGTTCCTTTAATTTATTTAAACCCTTTCGGGATGGAAGTCTGTGCGGAAAGAATTGGGAATTCAGGATGGTAGTTGGTAATCTCATGCAGGTATGAATCCATTACTTTATTTTAGGAAAGAATCCATTACATTTTACCGTCTCTTTCTCAATCATCGCAAGCATTCTTTTTGCTAAGGGTCTGATTTCTGATCTAGCAGTTCCATGAATCTGGTTATGGCGGTCCTCTTGGTAGTCACCAATGTGCTCATGAGGTATGTGAAAACACTATTGTGTTTTTTGGACTTTAATTTCATCTAAGAAAAATAATTTAGCTCTTGCATATGAAGTATTACTGTCACATATTAGGGTGTGGAAAATGCTTCAAATTAGGGCTATCCAGATTCCTTTGGATTTTGGAACCTGCAATTCTTTTGCTTTCTAATCCCAATCATGCTCATATTCAGGAAATCAATGTGCTACAGTTGTAGGGTTTTCTATACATAAATCGTAGTCTTCACTCTACATCCCTATTGATGGTTGTCGAATTCTGTGAGATGATGTTTTAGAACCTATCTTTTTTTAATTACGATTGCTGAATTGCTCCCAATTATGTCCAGCATAAAATTTGCTTTGATAAAGTTATAATTCATGCAGTAGATCTGAAGAAATTTATAAACATCTGAATTAGTGATGCTCTTGCTGTCCAAAAGATGTTTGACAAAATGCTACTTAGCCAATCTTTTGCCTGAAGCTTGCAGGTAAGTTTCTTGAATTGAGTTGTACCACCCTTAGATTATTTGTTGTACTCTTACTTCAGTTCTGTCTTTTGTTTTGTAGTTGAAAGCTGGTTACTGGAGGCAATCAATTCATTGACTTTGATTCTTGTGTGCTGCCCTCTTAAGTTCCAGGTCATTTCAACATGGCAGTTTGGTTTGGCATCTATGCTCTGAGGATTTCGTTTACTGATGATGTGTTCAATTACGGAAAAAATCGCTTTAGTGGACTGCAAGGCTAGATAATTGGTGCTCTCATGCTGCATGGTATCATTGGAGGTTATCCCCTAAGCAGATGGTTCTTGGTTCCACCGTCTTTAATTGTTACTTCCTATGTTAGTTTAAAATATTATTATTCCCATGTGGTGGGGAATTATTATACCCATGTGGCTCAAACTATTGAATTGCAGCATCTGGCATTCTGGCTATTCCAACTTATGCATTTCCTAATTTAATCATGTATGGGTGGACATATACTTCATTTTGATATGCAGTTCTGAACCGGTCGAAACATTTGATTTGTCAATTCAGTTCTAAATATTGAATAAGCAGTGTTTAGATGGCAAATCACAAAAGCAGTGTCAGTACAATTCTGTTTTTCTTTTACTATTGAAAGTAAGAAATATATTCTACAGTTTATTTGATTGGAGATAGGTTTTGTTTGGTTAGTCTGCTAATGGAGGCAATATTTAGTTTTTTTAGATCCCTTCCTCTCCTGCTTCACTTTTCAGACCAGTAGTGGCAGATGGTTCTAGGCAGTAGAAGGTGATCTCATAGCAGGGTGCAATGGCAACATCATACCATCCCTCGCAAAGCCCTCTGGACTAAAGTCGATGCTACTGGATACATGTTTCATTTCCTGTATACATGTTGGAGGTTGATTTCCTATAAGTAGGTTACATGGTTGATGGAATCTTCATTGGCATCATGTTCTACTTTGCAAATTTTACAGATTATCTTTTCCTGTATAGTTCTGCCCCTATGGATTGACAGGTATTTTGTATCTGAAAATGCAATTGGGGCTTGATGTGACCATGTGGATTCTTGGGTGAAACATGCAGCAAGTTCCATGAGTGCTGGAAATTTGAATATACCATGGCATCCACAAACGGGCTTCAGGAATTAAGAGGAAGCCAATCAGGAAAAGGGCCTCCTGAGCTGATGTTGTGTATTGCAAGTACTTCTTTGTGTCTCAATTTGGACAACTGTTGTATCAAAAACATTTGTTAATGAAGCTGATATCTCAATTATTGTGAGTTCTTCCTATGAATACATGCGCTTCATCATTAAAGAAATAAATATGCCTTCAGGTATGCACTTTTCAGGAATTATGAGAGAAGATATGGACCTCCCTTTTTCTAGAGTGAAGCTATTTATGGAGCAACATGCACAGTTTAGACAAAATGTCAAAGTGCATGTGAAGACATGTTGAATTTTGAGCAGACAGGTAATAGAAAAAAAAAGTTGAAACAAAGTGGAGTGTTTAGATTAAAAAAATGACCATGTTCAAACCCTGTAAAGCATTTCTTGCCTACGCCTGTAACAAATTATTTAGTCAAGCCCAGTTCTATACCGTTTCTACATCTTGGCAAAGGTTGTACTTAATGATCTTTTATGGATGGACTGGAGCTAGGTTAGTTATTCACTGCTTTCTCTTCTTTCGTTGGAGAATGGGCTACATGGTGTAATGGTTGCAGTTGTTGGTTTTGAGCAAAGTTTTAGTATTTTTTTGCAGTTTGATGGTACTTATTCAGCTATAATAGCCCTCAAGACAAGCCAAGAGGATGGAGTTCCAGTTGGTTTAGGATATGCACAAGCATATATTCTGAGGTAACTCACTGTCTACTAAAGTTGAAAAATTAGTTCAGTTCATACTTGAATTGGTTTATCATAAATAAAGTACTTCAATAACATGTCTATGACATGTTGAGTGGCGCAAAAGGTGCGTGATTATTCAAAGGTCCAAAGTAATCTGCACGGTCTTTTTTTCGCCCAAGAGAACTCTCTGAAGCTTCATTCCCAGGATTATTTGCTAGAACTCTCTGAACTCTCTGAACTCTCTGAAGTATTATGAAAAACGTGCCTTGAACGTGCACGAATACTAGTGTGTTTAAAAATCTTACTATCTGTTTTTTTTTCTTTTAATATAGCCAAGTCCCACCAACGGAATTAAGAGAGATACAGGAAGAAAACATGACCTTAGGGCCCATAACCGAGCGGCCCAATTAGGCCCGGCTCCTGTGGTGGGCCGACCGCCTCGTCTTCTTCTCGGCGAGGAGAAATCGGTTTATCACTGACCACTCCATCAGTCCACCACCCACCCACCCCGACCTTATCTGCGACGAGACGACGGCAGTGAGCTCCACCTCCTCTCCCGACGGCGACCGCCTCGGCAAGGATGGCGCCCGCCGCCTCCGCTGTCACACCGTCCTCTTTCAGATGCGGCGCCCGCGTCCCCACGGCGTCGTCCGGTTTGGGGGCCTGGGGTAAGGTCCCCGCCCGCCGGCTGCTCCACGACCATGCGCAAGGTACGGTGCGGTGCTCCCTTCCGCGTCGCAGCGGATAATCACAGGATTGTTGTTTGGTGCAAATAGAAGAATTATAGACTACCAGATGTTTGCGTAACAATGGGCCGAGTAAGTAGGTGCCAATAGACTACCAGATGTTTGAGTAACAATGGTTTGCGTAACAACGTGTCAGGTTGGATGGGATTAGAATGAATGTTCCAGAGTCTGCAAATATCTTGCAACGAACTGATGTAGGAGTAGTGCTCAATTGAGGAATTTACAGCGTCAGTAAGCAAGCAAGCATGAGTTTTGGTAAAGCTTTGCTCTGGCTCCTTTGTCCCACCTTTCCAAACGTTTGGAAACCAGCATCATTCTGCAGATCCTGCGTTTCCTGCTAGTGCACCTCGCGAAATTACACTGGCATTATCCGTATGGGTCTTGGTGAGAATGGTGGTTCAGATTATTTCTTAGATTTGCATATACAAATGCGCCATGGTTGATGGTTGACCGGTACCAGCTAGATGATCATAGACTGCACAGTTGTCCAAGCTCCACGGCAAAATTGACTTGTGGTCCTTCTCTTTGTTATTTTGTCATCTGCCTAACTTCTCTTGGGTTGATCTTTTTTTTGTTCATGACATGTTCATCAAGTTTAGCTGTTATTTGTTGAACTAATACGTAAACTCTTATCATGTTTATGCTGCAGGTAAAAAACGGGCTGCGGCAACTTGGTCCTTGAAGGCTGGCCTGTGGGACTCCCTTAGATCCGGGTAAAATACATTGTGTACCCTTGCTTAATTTATCACTTTTTACACCATTATGTTTATGTTTTCACATAAATCTACATACTATAACATGTACTCCCTCCGTTTTATATTATAAGTCGTTTGACTTTTTTCTTAGTCAAACTTCTTTAAGTTTGATCAAGTTTGTAGAAAAATATACTAATATTTTCGATACAAAACAAACATATTATCAAAGTGTATTCAATGTTAAATTTAATTAAACTAATTTGGTGTTATAAATGTTGCTATTTTTTCTATAAACTTGGTCATACCTAAAAACTTTGATTAAGAAAAAAGTCAAATGACTTATAATATGAAATGGAGAGAGTAGTATCTATTAATATGAAAATAGTCTTGTTAGAAATTCCTACCTCTATGAGAAGTGAAAGCCATAGCAGCTACTAATTTCTCACATTACCCGTGACAAAGGGAGAACTGAAAAACTAAAATCGTCCTGGGTGTTTACAGATTTAATTAGGCCCTTTTGTTTCTTTGTTTGGAAGTTGCAACTTTCTCATTTTCCATTAGCACGCTTCCCGACCCAAATTGCTAAACGGTGTGTGTTTTGCAAAAGCTTTTCATATAGAAGTTTCTTCAAAAAAATCAAATAAACTCATTTTTCAAGTCTGTAATAATTAATACTCAATTGATCATGTGCTAATGGTTTTCCTCGTTTTGCGTGCCACGAGCCAACAGCCGAAAAGAACTCAGCCTTACAGTTCAGGTCTTGTAGAGAAACTAGATCGATAAATTTTCTATATCTTTTTCTTCAATTAACAAGGGACTATATAGACTAACTATGCGCTGTATACATTTGAAGCAACATGCTTATATCATGCTCCTTAGATTTTTCATGTACGGTAAAGAGAGCCTAATGCTTTTATTTTGCAGATTTTTGAAGAGTAATAACAGTACAGAGACAGTAGAGCCACCATCAGCACCAATTGAAGAGGAAGAACCTTTGCCCGAGGAACTAGTACTCCTAGAAAGGACACTAGCTGATGGCAGCACAGAGCAGATCATATTTTCTTCAGCTGGAGATGTTGATGTGTATGATCTCCAAGCCTTATGCGACAAGGTGATCTTTCTCCAAAATCATTTGATATTTCTTGAAGTCAAGGTTCTAAATTTCAGTAACCGTTATTCATTCACTAACACACCTAGCAGCTATTGTACAGCCTAGCTGGGACCGCTTATGCAGCGTAAACTGGCTATTATAGTTGAGTACACAAGAAACTGCCAAGTATAGCTAAATGAAATATTATTAAAATTTTTGTCACCTTGTAGTAACGTGTCCTGTTTTCGTAAGGGAATATCATAATGATTTGGTTTCTCCAAGTTCATGATGTTCCTCGGTAGTTTCTTCTTTAACAGATGTTTGTGTTTATGATGTTCATCTCATAGGTGGGATGGCCACGCAGACCCCTAACCAAAATAGCAGCATCCTTAAGAAACAGCTACCTGGTTGCTACACTACATTCAGTTACTAGGCCTTCAAAAGCAGGTGCTTACCTTGTTGTTTCATTATTAGCGGCTCTTTTATGATCCTATGCTTTAGTCGAACCACATCTTCTAATCTGAAGATTATTTGCAGAAATTCATTTTTCTAGATGATGAACATCTTAGTGTACTTGTAGAAGTTATTTGACAGAGGGAGAAGAGAGGAAGCAACTAATTGGTATGGCGCGAGCAACTTCAGACCATGCCTTTAATGCTACCATTTGGGATGTTCTCGTTGACCCTTCATATCAGGTGAATTGATGAACTTGAATTCACTGTTTTGACATGTTATATTAAATGTTACTTATAATGGTTTATTTCTGTTTTAACTTTTTCAGGGTCAAGGTCTTGGTAAAGCGTTAATGGAGAAAGTAATCCGAACTTTGCTCCAGAGAGACATCAGCAATATTACACTATTTGCAGATAACAAAGGTAGAAAACCACCCTTGCCACCACACACACACACACCTCTCCCCTTTTTTAGTCACAAAAGCCATGTCTAGGTAGCACTGCTAGCTCGAATTTACCTTTGGTTTGTTGTTAAGTCATCTTTGTAGTGAGTAGAAAACAAGCAAATATTTTGATCCTTTGAGTAATGCAACAACTAGACTAGCTACCAAAGGTGCCACGTGATTTACTCTTGTGGATGAAAACGTAATTGAAAACCATAAAAGATGAATTTGTAGAAATTTATGCTATTGAAAATGATGTTGTCTTTGTTACAACTTATTCCTATAAGGCCATTACATCTTTATCCAAATCTGAGTGATTGAATGGATTTATGCCAGTTCGGGGGTTGGAGGGGTAAGTGCACCTGCCTCAAATTTTACTGGTGGGTGAACTGGTGGTCTACTTTCCTTTCGGTCATTAACTTAACTGTGCCATTTATCTCTATAGTACCTTTTTAAACCAAAATGTTGAATATTCGTTACCATAATTTTCTTACTGTGGCGAGTTATTTCTGCGACTTGCATCAGGGAAATGGAAATGGTCGTTCTGTTCATGATATCCAGAATGTGCAGCATATCAATGTTGCTTCAATGCACTAAAAAGGTCGTCTTTCTGATATTTCGTTCTTGTTAACTGCAGTTGTAGATTTCTACAAGAACTTGGGATTCGAGGCTGACCCTCAAGGCATCAAGGGCATGTTCTGGTACCCCAGATTTTAGTGCCAGTGGCCTGGCACCCTCCTGTTCTTCATCAGTAGTAATGCCTGGTTGGAGTGACAGTCACACTCACATCCCCAAGCTGGTCGTATCGTCAGTTCTCACCGCCCAGGGGGGCCACAGTTTATTCTCCAGTTGAGTCGAGCTCAGCTGTGTAACACTAACTGAATGGTGGAGATATCTGCTATATCTGGTTGCCTGCACCATGAGCCATATAAATTTAGCTGAATTTTTCAGTCAACCTTGTACTGAACCAAACACTTCTTTTGTCCCTAGCAAAACTGCAAAGCTCCCTGAAAATGCACCGACAGTAACGGTCGAGAAACGCCACGGTGCACATTGGACACATAGTGGAGAGATAATGTCCACAGCTTCTACAAAAGTTTTTCTACTGTAACCCGTGCGCGTGCGTGTGCTGCGTTCTTCTGCAGAATTTCTGCTGCAAAAAATGTGTTTCAGTAAACACGACATCATCCATGGCAGCGTGCATGACCGTGGATAAAGCACGTCGCCGTGGCAGCATTTTTTTTGGGGGTCTTGGAAGACGAATGCGTGCATGCGAAATGGTCGCGCCACGGTGACATCGGCATCAGCCGACAACACGGCTAGCGACTGCGACGACGACGACGCTCATCGATGTATATCGGCAACACGGGACAGAAGCTTCACGTCAACGATTCAGTAAACGTGCACGTCGATCGGGTTTTTGGTCTATTTTTCTTCGTTTGAGGCTGCCGTGGCCGTGGCTGCAGTGGACGCCATCGATCCGTGGAGATATTTCGGCCACGCCATTGAATGCTGCTGCTGTGTCCATCGTTTGCTCCAATATAGTACTCTCTCCGTCGGACGTCATTTTTTTTAAAAAAAATTAAACTTTATAACTTTTAACTAATAATTATAATAATTATATCTATGCTAGCATATTATATTATATATGTTATATCATTAGATTCATATATTTTAAAGTATTTTCATGTGATTTAGTTTTATATTTATTAAAAATATAATATGAAATAAATTAATGATTAAAATATATTACTGAAGAATATATAAAAAATATATGTTTAATAGTTTGGGATAGAAGGAGTGTTAGCGCCTCGAACTATAAGCTAGCAGCTGCAGCTGCTGATGAGTGATAGCTACGGTCAACGCGTGCGTCCTCCATAAATTTTTCAAACAGTAGACGTGCAAGTTCTCTGTATTAAAATATAGCTACTTTTAAGTTAATTTTTTTCTAAAATTAAACTACCTATCTGTCTACCTCTATCTCAACCAACTACAATTTTGCCTATTTATTTCCTTCATCTACTTTCCCATGTCAAACAATCACAAGCATTTATATCCTAACCTTAATTTTTTTAAAAAATACAAATAATTATAATTTTAAGATAAAGGAGTAGCTCGTAACTTGTGCGCCGCACCTATGGAAGCCATGATCCATTTGGGGTTAACGATGATTTCGTCCTTGCTTGTACGTACAATGCAATAGTTAGAAAAGCTTTTCACCGCGTGTCACCATGGAATTAAAGGAGTTGTACCAGACATTGTACGTACTCCCAAGAGTTTTGACAAAGAAGCTGTGTACTATGTACCAATACCAAGTGGCATTCTTGCATGTCTCGACGTTTACATTGAAATAAATTAACTTTACATGTAAATTAAAGTATGTTCTCCCAAGTTTACAGTTTTATTGTTTCACTTATTCATATGTTTATTCGAATCGTTTATTAGTAAATAAAAAATTATCTGTGAGTAATATATATATATATATACACACACGTTCTTAACGACTCAAAAGTAAATGTTGTAAAATAAACTACGATAAGAAAACCAAAAAAATCAAGTTCTAAAATTTAAATTTTGGTTTACAAGTATAAGCTAAACAATGAGGCCTTTAGCATATACAAAAATTTCATATTACTTGTGTAATCCTGTAAAATTTTCATTAAATTATCTCTCCCTCCAAGCCTTTTGTCTTGATTTCTACGATTGTATTGCCTCGCTATCAACCTCTCTTGTGTACTCCATCCTAATGTTTAGATTGATAGCTAAAAATTAATTTGTTTTGTGACGGAGGGAGTAAAGTATTTCTTCACCTCGCTCTTTCAGTGCGTTGGTCATCGCAAAGTGTCTAGATTCACTCACCGTCATGCACTCGCCACTATCAAAATGGAGATCATCTGATAGCTGCAGCAGCAGCACCTGCCTGCCAATTAATCTCTCATTTTTAAATCTGACCAAAGCTCACGGGCAAAAGAATATATACACACACACTGACATGTGGGGACACCACACCAATGGCAATAATCAGCTTGGCATTTCTGAGGTAAGAATACGTACCACTGTTCTTCGTTTGTACTGCGTAGTATTAAACTAATTTAATTAATCTCTTATCCTCCACTAGTAAAGTTGTCATCTTTGACTTCCATGCACACAGCTTGCATCACCGTCACATCTCAGTTAAAAGTCCAGCAAATCAAGTGTCAGGTCGCCTTCAGACGATGTAAAAGTTGTCGGACACAGCCTGAATTTTAAATTTCTTCATGGAAAAGATCTTCTCCCCATTTCATGGCCGCTGGCCGGGCAAGTGCTCATCGATCAAGTGGGGCCAGCCCATCACACAATTAATAAGGCGGCGACGAGAGACCCAGAGGATGAACAGGTTGCAGACATGTGGATCTGAGGAAAGTTTTTCGAGGCCTTAGGTGATCAGGTCAAGTGTAGCTTATGAGAGATATATATTTTTTTCGCTTCAAAACAAACCAACTCATGCTATCGATCCATAAACCGATAAATTTTATTTCTTTAATATCTTTCATGTACCCTTTCATTAATATATTTTTTTATCAATCATGAATATTTTAGTTATTTCTTTTTCTACTTAACTCTATCTTAAAAAACTAGGATAGCTAAGATTTAAAGTTTCTGAGATAGAGAAAGTACATAGCTCAAATTAATGTATTGATAGATAATTTAGTTTGTTATAGCTATTTAAGGGTATAAATAAATAAAATAACTACTATGGAGTTAAAAGGTTGCTTTAGAAAAGTATTTTAAGAATTTTTTTCACGAAGCATGTTGTTTGGAAGTATAGAAAGCGGGTGGATGAAAATTTAAAATCTATAATTAGAAAATAAAAAAGAGGGCATCTTAGGTCCCGTTCGAACATCCAACAAGGATGAAGATTAAGTACGCATGCAAAACGAGACAAGTCATTAACACATGATTAATTAAATTTTAATTATTAAAAACTTGAAAAATAAATTTATTTGATTTTTTATAGCAACTTCTATGTAGAAAGTTTTCGTACGACACGTATCGTTTAATAGTTTAAAAGCGTGCTAACGAAAATCGAGAAATAATCTGAATCTTGTTGGAGTTTAGAATGGGAGAAAATAAAGAGTTAGCCATCTTTAAAACTAGGTTTCGCTATTATGCCATCCTCAACTTGATTTGATAAAATGCCAATTTCGAACACGCACTATTTGTCGGATTGCCATTTTCTCATTTTTATTTATTTCCAAAATCATTTTCGCTCTTTGGCATGGTGATTAGATAAAAATATCCCGACACGCTTCTATGTGGAGCAGCCATGGATGACGGTTGTGACCTCAACCCATCAGCCGGAGCAGCGCTGATGGTGACGGTGAGGGCTAGCCCGTGTTCTGCTGCTCGAAGAAAGGGGAGGGAGAGGAAGCTGGACGAGGAGAAGGGGAGGGAGAAAGGGGAGGGAGAAGAGGCGGTGGTGCTAGCATGGGTGGAGACGACGGAGGAGACGGCGACGTTGTGGGAGGTAGTGGCAGCGACACTGCGGAGCGAGGTGGAGGAGGGGGTGGTGGTGCTGGTGTGGGTGGAGGGGGAGAAGAAGACAGAGGTGCTCCAGGAGGCGATGGTGGCGGCGCAGGAGATGGCGACAGACGCCCACCACCACGTCCTCCTCATTCTTCGCCACTGCCCGACGATTGGGAATTTCTGGCGCCGCTTGAGCCCACACCACCTCCGGCTCAGC
Source organism: Oryza officinalis (assembly GCA_008326285.1). NCBI lineage: Eukaryota > Viridiplantae > Streptophyta > Magnoliopsida > Poales > Poaceae > Oryza > Oryza officinalis. The sequence goes on from BDMV01000005.1 coordinate 36,204,911, forward strand.
ATCTCACTTGCTAAGGGCGACGAAGTCGATTAGCTGGGGTATTTTTGTCCTATCACCATGCGGAAGAGCAAAAAAAGATTTGAAAAATAAGTGAAAAAAAAGAAAATGACAATCCGACGAATAGCATATGCTCGAAATTGGTATTTTATCGAATCAAGAGAATGACATAATAGCGAAACCCAGTTTTAGAGATGAATAAATCTCCATTTTCTCTTAGAACGGGGTCTTAGTCCTTGCAATTACGAGAGCATCTGATGCTAGCCACAATTCCACATGTATTAGCGTGACGTGATATGTCTGTGTTGTTGAGATCAAAGGGACAGTTACTGTTAAATTCTTGGGGACGGACCTGTCCGCTGTGGACGTGGTTGGTCAATCAGAAGGAAGCGCGTTTCGAACATGAATTATGATATTATTTTTTTCATAAAAATATGTACATATGCCGAATCTTCTCATTAAAAAGTGAATATGTACGAGAACAAATATAAACAACAAACCGACCGAATCGAGGATGACATTGCGTCTATCTGATACCACCGCACCGATTTATATTTAGTTCACTACCATTGTTCAATTTCGAATATACGAAGAATTTGGGAAAGGATCACAATATATATATTTTAATTTTAATATTTTTTTAAAAAACAAACCTAGATATGAATGTGACATATTTTAGGTTTGTTTTTTTACAGGATATGTCACATCTATGTTTAGATTTGTTTTTTTACGGAGAGAATACTTTCTTATAAATATGTTCGATGTTGACCTGGCAATATCATACTGGGATAATAATGTTTTGTTGCCTACACGATAGACATTTGTTAAAGAAAAGGAATTTGGAGGGCTTTGTTTTTGAAACTTTGTTAAATTTTTTATAAGGAAAAAACATTGTAGTATTTTGGAGGGATTTATTTTACTGAAAGGTTTTTTTAAAAAATTATATACATGATACATGAATTTGCATAGTGTCTATAAATAAATAAGTACAATAAATTACGATGCTTATTCCAGTGGAACCAGGGAAAATACTTCACACGGGCAAACTAGTTTATGCTACCAAAATGCCACGTTGATTTCGAAGTGAGCATAATGCATACAGACATCACTTTGTGCACACAAAGTTTAGTAAAAAAAATTTCGACTTATACACAATGTATACATATGAGTTTTAAGTATATTAGGACGATATATACGTATTGTCGTGCTACAGTTATAAGAGTGAGATCATCTAAGAAACCGTGCCATGGCTAACATTTAGCATTGGAAAGGGAGGTATCCACCAAACAACACATTAAGTCCCGTTCGTTATTACTACAAACCCAGAAAAGATAAAAATATTCGTGGCATGTTTTTCAAACTACTAAACGGTGTGTTTCGTGCAAAAATTTTTATACGAAAGTTGTTCTAAAATATCAGATAAATCCATTTTTCAAGTTTGTAATAATAAAAACTTAATTAATTATACGTTAATGTCATCTCGTTTTACGTGAAACACTTAATCTTCGTCATTATTTTCATCTTAAGAACTTTCAAACACCACAAGCCTGCATTTGACATCGTTGTTTTGCGGCTGCGTTTGAGAAGGCTTAAGGTGAAGATTAAATGCAGGCACATAAAACGAAAATCCACGCATGATTAATTAAGTTTTAATTATTACAAATTTAAAATAAATTTATTTAATATTTTAATAAAAGTTCTGTATAAAAAGTTTTCGTATAAAACACATCGTTTAACTATTTAAAAATCGTACTAATAGTAACTAACATAAAATCTACATCTTAATCAGAAAAAAGTAACGTTCGTGACACGGAAATCGAAGAAGTAGATAAGTAGTATATGATTAATTAAATATTAATTATCATAAATTTTAAAAATAACTTTATTTAACTTTATATATATATATATAGTTATTTTATACAAAATATACTATTTTAGCAGTTCGACAAATGTGCTTCTCTTATAATTCTACATTTCTACTCAACCAAAGTGAAGTACTCCTTCTCTCCCAAATGATAAGACCTATATTTTTTTTAGGTTTTCAATAATATAATTTGATCACATTGGAGTAGTATGTCATCACCAAATATAAAATTAGTATCACATAAAAATATTTTAAAATACAAATCTAATAACATAACATACATAATACTTATTTGACGTAGATATTGTTAATATAATTATTAATTAAAAATAATTGAGTTTGATTTTTTAAAAAATAAAGGCTTTTTATAATTTAACGCAGCCGGCTTCCCTTTCACACCGCCGCGGCGATATAAAGCGCGCGTCCCGACGGCTGGGACTCCCATTTCCACGGCGCCAACTGCCAACCCACTCCCACCCCTCGCAACTATCGTAATCACCTCGCCTCTCCAATCTCCACCCATTCTCCTCGTTCTCCTCTTCCGCTCGCGCTCGCGCTCGCGGCGGCTACGACCAGTGGCACGACACTGCTCAGGCGATCCACCTCGCGGAGTGGATAGGATAGGTTCGAGGCGAGAAGCCGCTGCTCAGAATCGGTCGGATCGGAGGAGGCGGAGGAAGAAGGAATCCTGGGCTTGATTCCCCGCCCCGTTCGAGCTTGCGGAGTTTAGTTTAATTCGGGTTGTTCTTCTTCGCAACAAGGTATATATTTGTATTTTTTTCCCCGCTTGAATTATGGGGCGCGTTTGCCTGTGTCTGTGTGAGTTTTTGTGAATTTTTCGGTGGTTCGGTTGGATTATTCTCAGCCGCATTTTACTGCAGGAATTCGCTGGGGTTTTGGTGTTCCTTCCTCTTTTATGTAGTCGACAGGTCCCATCTCGAGTTTCAGCCTGATTTGATGGGCTTTTCGGCATTTCTCGCGATTTTTTTGCACTGTTGAGTTGGTACTAGTAGTACAAAGGTAGGAGTAGCTAGTAGCTGCTGCATGCACCTGCGGAGTTTAGTTGGCACGTCGTGGTTGCGAATTAGGATGGTGTTACTGTCAGTTTTCGTTGGCCTGATGTTGCTGTGGTGTCGATGCTGAGTGGCAGATGTGTTATTTGTCTCTAGTTTGATTGGTTTTGATCTCACAGAGCCATTGCTTGAGCACAAAAGCGACTAGGTTGTTAGAGGCAGAGTAGGCACGAGTGCACGACACAAATGGGTGACTTACTTTTCTGAAAACTTGCATGTCGTCATTTGCATACCGTTACTGTCAAATTTGGCCATCTGTTTCAGTTTTCATTGATCCAACTGTCATTAAACAATAGTGCATAGAGAATTGGAGTTATCTGTTTTCAGATATTGGGGAATTTTCTGAACCCCATGTACCAAACTGGGCATGCATATGTAAACAACCAAAACCTTATACTTCAAACAGAAGAAAAAAATGATATCTAACATCATAAACAATGATGATATTCATAAACTCTTTTTTTTTCCTGGTTAGGATCCTGAAATTTTGGAATTTTGCTGTCGAGGATATGACTAGTTGCTGCTGATTATATTAAGGATATGGCCAATTTGGGAGGTGTACTCTGTGCAGTTATCCTTGTGGTGTTGCTTCCCTTCTTAGAGGCTGCAAATGGAAAATCTACTGATCCTTCAGAAGGTAATCTTTGCAAGCGTATTCTTCACGCTGAGACAAACCAATCTTTGCAAGCTTATTCTTCATGCTGAGCAAAACCTGGGCTGGGTCATATTAGAAGTTCTAAAATATTTGCTGCAAAATATATGTTGTTTTTCCCAATATGCAGTCAGTGCACTCATGGCTATGAAGGGAAGCTTAGTTGATCCTATGAACAACCTCAAGAATTGGAATAGGGGAGATCCATGCACAAAAAATTGGACAGGGGTCTTCTGCCATGATTTGGATGATGCATATCTTCATGTAACAGAACTGTATGACCAATACTTCTACCTAATTTATTTGCCATATCCTCACTTTCAGTTTGGTTTTCATATTTCTGTAATAGGAACTACGAATGCTAGTGGTCATAGAGAATGGTTCTATAGTGAAATGCTGATGACTATGTTTTCCATGGCTGATTAGGAAATAAAAATTTCTGATGCATGATTAATTGTATAAACTATTAAAGAAATAAATAGTTGATGTCTTACGAGTGTCTTATTACCATACTAAACATTTGAAGCATACTGAAATAAAGTGTTATATTTAGTCTTTTTTCTTGAATGGTGGCATGATGCTACATTTACTGGTAACCATGCATCTCTTTTCATATTGATAATATGTCCCACCATGTTACCGCAGGGAACCTCAGTCCTTCTGTACGAGGCCTTTTTTTTTCTAATTTCTAAGCATTGTTGGAGCAGCTTTTTGCAGCTTTTGTTTGCTTGAAATATTCGATAAAGGCATACAGTTCCTGTCAATTTCAATCTGTTGCTGATTATATTATTTTGCTCCATGTAGACAACTGTTTAGGAGGAACCTCTCTGGAAATTTGGTACCAGAGATCAGTCTTTTATCTCAGCTGAAAATATTGTAAGTATACTCTGATGACTGAAGATTTTAATTTTTGTAAGTTCTGCATTTATTAAATATTCATCTTTACTACTATCTTCACATCACTATATTTTCCATAAAATAAATTAATTGGGTCTTCCTGGATAAAAGATTAGCCTTCATCTTTTACTTGCTGGAAAATTACTAAAGAAAATACTTTTTTTTTGAGGGGATACTAATTGATCAGAATATGGTTGATTTTTTTTCATCGATCTCTTATACCATATATTAACTTATTGCTGTTTCTCTTGGAGGGATTTTATGTGGAACAATTTAACAGGTAACATCCCAAAAGAGATAGGCAATATCACTACGCTCAAACTTATGTATGTATTCTCTTTCAATTAATTCTACCACCCCTCTTCAATATGCACAGAAAACAATGGAACTCCTGAATTAAATTATTTGCTATTTTTCTTATACCTACCAAACGCCTTACTTGTTTTTTTTCATGCTTTTTGTAGATTATTAAATGGCAATCAGCTCTCTGGTCTTTTACCAGATGAGATTGGCAACCTTCAAAACTTAACAAGGTTACAGGTTGACCAAAACCAGCTATCTGGCGCAATACCTAAATCATTTGCCAACTTAAGAAGTGTGAAACATCTGTAAGGATTGTTCATTTCCATTTTGTTCATGCTTTTCTCTTCAATGTGAGTTCAGTGTAGACTCAATTGCCCCTTTCATTTCAGTCACATGAATAATAATTCATTAAGTGGGCAAATCCCGTCCGAATTGTCCAGACTGAATACACTTTTGCACCTGTAAGTGGAACCTATTGGTTGCATTTTCTTCTTATGCATGTTGTATCAGGTAAAATGGAATTAATCTTTTTATATACTGTAACTAAAACTTTGCAGCCTTGTTGATAACAACAATTTGTCTGGGCCTCTTCCTCCAGAACTAGCCATGGCAAAAAACTTGAAAATACTGTATGTACCCGTTGTCAATTGTCAAACTCAATTGAAAATCGCTTCCTATGATAACATACACCTGCTTCTTATATTCATATTTTTTCTGTTTCTAGTCAGGCTGACAATAATAACTTCAGCGGGAGTTCCATCCCTACTCTTTATTACAACATGTCCGGACTATTTAAACTGTGAGCATTATATGTTCTCTCTCTACTATATATGTATAAATACTGTGTTGCTATTGAATTTTTATATTGCTTATGCTCATGCTAAAATGCAAAGGCTGAGGATAATATTTCTTGTCACTTCAGGAGTCTTCGAAACTGCAGTTTGCAGGGTGCTATTCCTGATCTGAGTGCCATACCTCAACTGGACTACTTGTGAGTACAGTAAAAATCATGCTGAAAGTACTGCCATCTTAATTTTCCAATCAATGTATCTTGACATCATTGTCAACTTGACACTGATTTGCTACTTCAAATATGGCGCTTAATGCTCCCTATTTCTGACAGTTGTTCTGTGGTTAAATTGGTAATTTCCTTCAACAAAGAAGTTTAGAATAATTTATTTAAAGATAACGGGAATGGCTAACATCTCTAGCCTATGTTGTTAGGCACAACCAATAAGTTTTGTTGAAGAAGTTTAGAGTTATAGTTTTCTGCCAAAAAGAAAGAGTTTTCTTAACAAGGTGCAACCATTTCTCTAGAACATGAGCTCATGAGATAAATCTATAGATGTCTAAACTAATCCCATGCATTTTCAGGGATCTTAGCTGGAACCAGCTGACAGGATCTATCCCAACTAATAAGCTTGCTTCAAATATCACTACAATGTATGCAGCTTTTATAATTTTTATTTCACTTCTTTAATCATTGAGCTGATTTCTAGTTTTCTGGCAGTAATTTGTCGTATAACATGCTTAATGGAACTATTACATCAAACTTCTCGGGGCTTCCTTATCTTCAGCTATTGTAAGTTGTAACATTTGCTTTGCTAAATCTTCCTCCAGATAGCTTCGTGTTCAATCAGAATTTTATTTTGCATCTACTTCTTCTAATTTCAAATATAAATCACAGACCTCCTATGTATTCTCTATCTCAAATAAAAAAGAACGTATTTTAGGGTTTTTTTAAGGGAAAGGCAGCAGCTCTTCTAGTTTTACTTAGATGAAGGGGAAAAACCATGGAATAAAAGAGTGCCTAAGAGGGGGGG